>CAJPVJ010003013.1:0-10062 GCA_905397405.1 Oppiella nova
TAGTATCCAAACAATTGCTGGCATTCATAGACTCCATGCGAGCGCTCGTAAAAGGATTCATTTGAGATGTCATTACTTTTTTGGTTTTGTTATATAAATTACTTCACAGCCTGAGAGTAAAACTACATACAAAATGAGTTAATTGACTTTTAGTGAACAGACTACTAGCCCTTTGCTGCAAAATCCAGGTGCGAAAAGACTAGCCAACAGTCAGCGAATTGATTCCCTGAAGCATTTAAAACTTTAGTTATGAGTAGAAAATAAATGAATAGTCTTTTAATAACGTTAAATCCTTATTATAAACAAGATAATTAAATGATATTTTTTATTTTACATAATATTGTTGATTGGGTTTAAATAAAGTGAATGATTTCATGAGATGTAATGAGTTATGGAAACATATTTGGCGGCAATACTCGCATATAAGTTATGGCAAGAATTGCAGCAAAAGTATGCAATTGAATGAGTTTATTGAGATTAAGAGGAGATACCTCATTGTATCGCAAATTGCAATTGACTTTCATTCAAAACCAAGTAAACCATTGACTATTTTCTATTTATTGTTTTATTTAATAAATTCAAAATTTAAAATCAAATATTTTCATTTATAAATATTAAATACAAAAATAAGATAACAAAATTTATAGCATTTTAAAATAATATACAAAAGTGTTGGAAATGAGAGTCATGTCTGATGTGTTTAATGGGTTGACCTCATGGTTGTCGGGCTAGTATTGGAGGCATTTCTGGTCACTTCTTTGTAAATCAAAAGCCCGAATATAATGATAATGAGAACCGCCATCGCTATGATCACCACTAAGACCACCGCCAGAACCGATACGTCTGTATTTGTCGCGGACCCTAAGGGGTCGACCCTTCCCTCGCAGTCTGCGATCCACTTATTGATTGATTGGGGTTTGCATTGACTGTATGTCCGATCATTGAGCGCCACTTTACAGTAATACCGGTCGGCAAACAGATACCAATCCGTGTTGTGTATGAAACCGGCCCTTATCTTCACGCCATTCAATGCGGTGAACGGTTCCGACACATTTAGCTCAACGTCCTCCCAGTCCAGCACTAGTCGTAAGGAATGGGAGTCCTTTCCCTTAGACCTTAAGAAATAGATCTTCGCATCGGCTTTAATGGTGAGCTCCTTGTCCTTCGAGTCGGACATAAAATAATTGGTTAACAATGTATGCGAAACATCCGCTTTGCCTAAAAGAGACTCAAAGCCTGACTGACACTGAGTTGTCTTTACCGACTTAATGTATTTGTTAGCCCTATAGTCGACAGTCCATGAGATGCCATCCCTGCAGTTGATTAGTTGCATATCAGTGGAGAACTGGTGGTTCACTACCATATCGATGGGTGCTTTGATTTTGTCGCTCCAGACGCTCAGTCTGTTAACGGACTCAATGACTGAGTAGTCGTTTGTGAGCTTCAGTTTCACGACGAAGTCGTTTGCGAAGAGATATGCCATCGAAATGTTGGCCAGTTTTGTGGCCGAATCTATTTTGAAGGATCTTTGGTCGCAAACCGTGTATTTCAGGTCATCTCCACCGACCACTTGGCTTATGTGTAGGACAGTCGCCATCAGTATTAGCAATGAATTCAATTTCATTGAATACATGTTGAGATTGGCTTTAAATTGAAGCAAAGACTACGAAATGATAGATTGTATGAGTGATTGGGATAAAGTCTGTTTTGAATAAAACTTTAGTTTTCAATGTTTATTATATCCACTAATGAAACGGTCAATAATTTGATGTCTAATCTAATCATTGATTACTTATTTTTGTTATTTTGTTCAATTGTAATACAAAATTTGCATTTAAAACTTAACAATTAACAGTTATCTCGCACAGTTTACAGCATTTCTACATAACAATTAAATGTTAAAACATAATTACTTTACAGACTCAGAGTAAAACTACACACAAAAGAAGTTAATTGTCTTTTAGTGAACAGACTACTAGCCCTTTGCTATAAAATACAGGTGCGGAAAGACTAGCCAACAGTCAGTGCATCGATTCCCTAAAGTATGTGATAAACCACTGCATCTAAAACCTCTGGTTTTAAATCAAAACTTCAGTAATAAATAGAAAATATTTTTATAATAACGTTAAACCTTTATTTTAAACAATGAGTTAATTAAATAGTATTTGTATTTTACATAACTGTAATATTCATATATATTATTCAAACGATAAATAGTTTTTTTAAATTCATGACATGTCTTATGATAAGCAAAAAACATTCAATTGTAATATCATATTAGGAAAATAATCTCTTAGTCAAAAATATGAAAATCTAAAAGTATAGCGTCTAAATAAAAACATTTACTAATGATCGTAAAATAATATTAGCAAAAATAAAACGTCCCGGCTCATACGTGGTCAGCCAATCGCACCGCGCATTTTGATTTCATTATCTGCGGTCTCATTGAAAAATTGTATCAATTTTATTGCGAACGGCTTTAACGCCAAAAAGTATTTGCATTTCGTTTTGCAATTCCGGAAATTGTTGAGCACTTCCAGCAGATTATGGCGATTAGTCTGCAGCAACAGAAAGTCCATTACACCAGTGGACAGTTGGCTGTCGATATTGATGAGTACGTTGAACACGTTGAGCGCCCGGAACCTAATGTGTCTGTATTTGTGCCAAAATAGCTTCAACACGACTGTCATGTACGCCGAGTGCACACAGAATTGTCGACATATTATGACACTTTGGCTCAGAATCAGCGCCAGAATCTCAAGTGATTGTCGTTTTGTCACATAATTGTCGGAATGTATTAATTGTATGTAGTTGTGGAAGAAGTGGACCCGATTTTGGGTGATATAGTCGTCGGTGACCGACGTATGAGTGGTCAGTAGTATGCGGAGTGTGAGGAAGGCATCCATTGCCACATCAAACGTCCGTTGATTAACATATGAGAAGAATTCGTTAAAAGCCTTTGAATTGATGACAATTGTGGCCAAACACTCGTATTGCAGACACTGTCGGAGTATACGTCCGGTAAATAGTGTCAAATCACTGCTTCCGTGTCTATAAGTGCCTACGAGTGCCATCAGAATCGCCGGTTCCTTACGTATGTACTCCACTGTCAAGTGTTTGCCATCCCTTTCCCACAAAAGTGCATTGCTCACAATACTGGCGCACAGTTTCCTATTCTCGAAACCAATTTGCGGCAACTTTTCAATCAACTCGAGTATAATGTCTGATGAGTACAGCTCTTCAGTGAGCGTTTCAATCAGTTTTGAATTATTATTATTATTATTATTATTATTGCCTTTCGTTGGTGTCGTGGCTACGGCTGTCGTTTGCAATGCATTCTCGGAGTTCTCATTAGAATTACAATTCTTTATGTTATTCTTGTCATTATTCTCGTCGTTATTCTGGCGCTCGTTATGCGATATATTGTGGAAATAAATTAAAATCACGGTTTGCCTCAAACTCTCCAAACACTGTCCGACGTGATTGTGATGAGACGTGAGTGAGGCGTTTGTGGCGATCATAGGCGTACCGGTAGTTTGGTTGGGATTTTTGTCACCTCCATTGCCACCACCACCACCGCTATTGCTATTGTAATTCTGTCCGTCATTATTATTATTTGAGAAATTTGCCGATTTATTCAATGCATGTCTCAGTTTTTTGACGATCTCATCGATTGAGTCGACATTTATTTTGCTCGCATTACTCATGCCATTGACAGCGCCGATAATGGACAGCCGTTTTTGGTGATCGGATGACGTCGAGGCAGAGGATCTCTGCCTGAAAAACTTCATTATTTATGATTGTACTTGATATATATGTGTAGTTATGTATTCAATTACCACTCATAAATCAGATATAAGTGTGTATGCAATTATTGCATAACCTCCCAAATGGCACATACATCGCACCGATAAGATGAACAATTAGATTAGGGCCACACACCGCACAGGGAGCTGTTATATACTGTATATATATTTTTGATACTAGTTTAGGTAGCATCAAAATTAAAAGTTATGCCTTTCCCATTTTCATTGTGTGACTCTTCATTGAATAAGTTTTTTTTATTATTTATACATTTTTTTTGTTGATCACAGAATTTATAGAAAATATTTTTCCCATTCAATCCCATCGGTAGGACAATAGCCCACAAACGACATGAACAACAACAGCCCAGAAGTTATAATAACCTCATTTGCCGTACAATTCATCGACAAACAAATAAATGGAGAATTTATTTCGTTTTTCAAAGCATTTTTCATTTTTTATTTTTTATTATTCAATCGAAAGTAATGAATGGTAGTGTCGATGGGAGTGAGAGTTGTCGTCAATGGTTAATAGCCCTGGGATGAGATGGTATGTACGGTATGAACACAACAAAAAGTTTATACGACTTTCCAACACACACAATTATGATGGTTAATATTTTAGATTATAATAAATATTAGGCTTACATATTATGAGATATTTGGTGGGCATTAATCAAAACCGCACTCCGAAAGCACTGGTAATTTAAAAACTATTTTTCAAAAACAATAAAAACATATCTCTCGCAAAGACATATAACAGTAACTTAAATTGAATTCATATGAAAATGCATTTAATAGAGTACAGCCAAACACATCGAGGATATAATTTATAAGTTATTGTGTGTTTTACGAGAGACAACCTTCAACTTACACAACAACACGATATAAACGGCACTAAAAGCCTACGGAATAGTAAAAAACAACTTTTCTGTTCCTCGTCTTCATTGGATAATAAACGGCATATATTTGGGCTCTGGTTTTGGCGATGGAAATGGCATTTATTTTTTTAAAAGCACTTCTCAATAGTGTACTGTTTTAGTACTTCACAATTTACTGCACACTACCTTTCCTTACGCCACTTCCCCACCACTACTGGAAAACTGATTTCTTAACACAATAACTCGTTTTTCACGACAACTTTTCGCTCAGTTTTAGGTTTTGAAACACCGTCTGAAAGTTATATTAGATATAATGTCATAAATAAATTTACGAAATAATTTTCGAAAGTAATTTATAATAAATTTTAAGCACTTCCTAATATATGAGATAACGTTATAAATACAAATCCTTTGTGTAGTTTTCAGTCTACACATGATTTTCTTTAATATGATTTTTACACCAAAATTAAATCGTAACTAGAAATCAAACGTTAAAAATGTTTATTTACATAATAAACAATTTATTCAAAGGGTGTCATATTTTATTGCTCCATAAATAAATAATTATATAATATTTAATGTTAATAAAAATGAGTTAAATAAATGGCTTAAGAATAATGAATCTAGTCCTTAACATAGGGTTTATGTATATTAATTCAAAACTACTATTTAATAAGAAATGAAAACAAATAAAAATTTCAGTTATGAATGAAGTTTTATGTTAACGAATATTAATCGCACATAAAAAACAAAACAAAATGTTAAGTCTTTTCGCACAGAAATACAAATATTATACACAAATCATTGCATAAGTAATGCATTCATTTACTGTATAATACTAGTATAAATATGATACATATAATAATTTATATAAATCTTTACATAGGAAAAATAGTTAAGCGACTAACAAAAACCCAAAAAAAAACAAACACTAAAACCATATATTAATATCAATTGTGTAGAGAAAGTGTGAATAAAATATGCATTAAAAGTCACGAATTGAATACTTTTTGGGATACTTTGCACTCATATGTCAATTCATTTAAGTCTCTGTTTGCATGAATCGGCATAAAGTGAAAACATTTTTTATCCGCATTTTTCTCTCGCTTATATCATTAATACTCAGTCATTAATTATTTATTTAATTCAAAATTAATGTTTATTTGCATATTATGTTTAAAATTCATACAAAACTCGAGACAAACTAATGGCAATAAATTATAATTAAAAATTTGCATTTAATAATGTTATGTAATTCGAGGGAGTTATATAATAAAATACTAGACTCAACTAGACTATTTATGTAGTATTTGTCAAATCATAATTTGATTTACGGATCTAATAATGGAAACAATTGCTTGACATTTACTGAAACTAATAACAATAGCAAATATTGTCTCATAACACACAAATGTATAGTATTCTAAAAATCTATACTTGGTAAATCAAGTGGGATGTAATTAAAAACATGAGTAGCGCCAATAATTTACAGCCTAACGTTAAATATTTGTTTTTCAAAAACATAATTATAATTTATAAAATATGGCATAATTTGATCGCAATATTGAATTTTTCATAAACTGTATGTAAAACAGTGTGAAAGTGTATGAATATAATTCAATATTCACGGCATTTTTATATTCAATTCGTGACATTTGAGACTTTTTTCACAAAAAAAATATTTCTTTTAATATGGAAAATATATTTTTTTATATTTTCTCACAAATTCTCAACTTTTTTCAAAACAATCTTTTGTGATATGAATGTAAATGCAAATTATATAATAATAATAATAATTTCAGGGCACAGATGACCAGAATATGCACAGAATTTCATTTAAATTTGTATAATAATGTCAAAATTAATACAGAAATATTATACAGAATTTCTTTTCAGTAATAAATTTATTCAAAATTGTTTTTGATTTAATAAAGTGTTTTATGCATGCGTTTAAAAAATTATTTTACATAATGATATTTAAATCTCCCTGTGTGTTAAAAATATTAACATACACCCCCACTACAATCGATATGATACTACCATTTCTCATACTAACATCCATTTCCCACACTTGTCATAATTATATCAATAGTCGTATTGATTAACAATTGCTGTGAAAGAAAAATGTTTGATTCAATTATATGACTGTAAGAAATTGTCAATTATTTGGCAATTTTGAAAAGTCTCGACTGAAAAATATGTCATTTTAGAAACAATTTTTCTAATTTTCAATCAGACTTAAGCGAAAAAGCATTATATTTTTCGGAAAGTAATTTAAAAAATACATTAAAGTATAATATAACTCAATTATTATATGAATGTAGCAAAAACAATGATAATTTTATTATATGGCTTTGAATATAGTAGAACATTATGAGAGCATTTCATGTAATTAAAGTAAATATAATGTTTAAAAGGCTTTTAAAATTGTTTACCGATTTATTAGCTAATTTAATGGCAAGCAAAATAAATTAATCATTATATAAGATATTAGTTTTGGAAAAGTCGTAAATATTAGATTTGATGTAAGACTCGAAGGTCGGAGAGAGAGAGAGAGAGAGAGAGAGAGAGAGAGAGAGATAAACGACACAAACATATAAATCATAATAAATATCAATATTTTAAATCTGTGTTTACTATTGAATTAATTGCAGATATAATATAAGGAAAGAAGAAATATGTCTTTAATATACAAAATAACCGCAAATTTATTCGTTGATAAACTCCGTGTCAGAGATGGATGGCATTCATAAGGCAAAGGACTGCCTCTGAGCCCGTCGGCCAACCATCGAAAAGGCCGACTCGTATGTAATATATGGCATGATTTCTAGCCATCGATTTAGCATTTAAAAGACAAAACACACGACAGAAATGCGATGTCTCTGTGTTTGATATACTGTTATATAAGCAAAAAAGAGAGAAAGTAAGAGAGCATAGGAGAGAGCGAGATGTAGAGCACACAGGGATGTTGTGGTAGAGTCGAGTGCATAGAGAATATTAAATGTGTTTTTCTTTGCCGGAGTCTCTCTCTCTCTCTCTCTCTCTCTCTCTCTCACTCACTCACTCTCTCATACCGTGTTTACCATTCGCTTGAGTAAAGAATTTGTATTAATTTTGTGCTCAAGTCTAGTGCTAATCGCATACACATACTCACTCTCATCTCACTCTCATCTGCCTGTCCTCTCAACTCACACACACTTTCTCTATCACTCTAACCGTGTGTACACTTTCCTACTGTCATTTGAAACCCATATTACATTATATAACGCTATATAGACTCCAGAATTCTGTGTCTCTAATAAGAGTTTGTGTATCGGTTTAACGCAAGAATTTCTGATAATAACAAACTTTCCATTCATTAATATACTTGTGATAACAGCTAATATATTGTCTATTATTTAAAATTGCTTATCCTTGTTGATTAAATAAATTATTTTTCCATAAAAACTAAATCCACTTATCTGTCATATAAGAGATTACCAGTTGTCTGGTCTGAAAAAATTATTGTCATATTTACTACATATTAATAAAGAAATATTCACTAATAAAAGTCTACTTATTGTCTAATAAAAAAGACATAATAATTATCGTAAATACAATCATGAGATAAGCAAACAAATGGACAGTTATTTTCAGCGACTTATCTCATCGAGCAGTCAATTGGCGTCAATTAGATCTGGTTATGATATGACACATGAAAATTGGTTTATGACATGAAAATATATTTAATCGTATCTACACTTCATTTATTATAATAAATATAAACTCATAATATTTGTCTCTCAATGCTATCGTCGAGTGGTTTCAGCACAAGAGAGACTGCGATAACTCATTATCATTGAGAAAACCAATCGCTATAACGAAGAAGTGGTTGTAAACAGTGTTTCCATACATACTTTCCATACATACTTTCCATACATACTTTCCATACATACTTTCCATACATACTTTCCTGCCATAAGTATAACGTTAGGCACACTTTCTGTTGAAATTGTGTGTGATTTTCTTTGGCACTAGTTTTTAAAACTTAATTTTTATTTAAAATCACTTTCTTTTCATTGGTTCTTACTCTCATTATATAATATGAAAATTTATATCGCATTATATTATCTAATATTTAATAATAATAGTTGTGTTTCACGACAGCTTTCACATGCCTAACAACATCTCAAAAGTCATGCAAATTATCTGCCGTTAAGTATCTATTTTGTGGTCTAAAAAGTAATTATAATTTTATTTACATTAGAATATAAATTAGGGAATACTCTTTAATATTAATAAAATAATAATAATAACGGTTTGTGTGTTGACTTTAGTGGCTATAGTCACTAGTGTTAAAAAATTCATATAACTTTCCCATTGAAATGCAAACCTAATATCAAGAATATATTATAATAATAGTTATATAAATGCAAATTCACTAAATAATATACATAATAAGTTAAATTTTATGACATTATATCTAATATAACTTTCAGACGGTGTTTCAAAACCTAAAACTGAGCGAAAAGTTGTCGTGAAAAACGAGTTATTGTGTTAAGAAATCAGTTTTCCAGTAGTGGTGGGGAAGTGGCGTAAGGAAAGGTAGTGTGCAGTAAATTGTGAAGTACTAAAACAGTACACTATTGAGAAGTGCTTTTAAAAAAATAAATGCCATTTCCATCGCCAAAACCAGAGCCCAAATATATGCCGTTTATTATCCAATGAAGACGAGGAACAGAAAAGTTGTTTTTTACTATTCCGTAGGCTTTTAGTGCCGTTTATATCGTGTTGTTGTGTAAGTTGAAGGTTGTCTCTCGTAAAACACACAATAACTTATAAATTATATCCTCGATGTGTTTGGCTGTACTCTATTAAATGCATTTTCATATGAATTCAATTTAAGTTACTGTTATATGTCTTTGCGAGAGATATGTTTTTATTGTTTTTGAAAAATAGTTTTTAAATTACCAGTGCTTTCGGAGTGCGGTTTTGATTAATGCCCACCAAATATCTCATAATATGTAAGCCTAATATTTATTATAATCTAAAATATTAACCATCATAATTGTGTGTGTTGGAAAGTCGTATAAACTTTTTGTTGTGTTCATACCGTACATACCATCTCATCCCAGGGCTATTAACCATTGACGACAACTCTCACTCCCATCGACACTACCATTCATTACTTTCGATTGAATAATAAAAAATAAAAAATGAAAAATGCTTTGAAAAACGAAATAAATTCTCCATTTATTTGTTTGTCGATGAATTGTACGGCAAATGAGGTTATTATAACTTCTGGGCTGTTGTTGTTCATGTCGTTTGTGGGCTATTGTCCTACCGATGGGATTGAATGGGAAAAATATTTTCTATAAATTCTGTGATCAACAAAAAAA
>CAJPVJ010003014.1:0-11785 GCA_905397405.1 Oppiella nova
ATAACTCCATGTACAATGTACAGTACATAATATTCTATACTTGTTTTGGTATTCTATTGCAATGAAAGTATGGTATTAACTTTAAATAGTGATTATCTAATCAAAAATACACTCGAAAACAGATAAGTCATTAAATTCTATAATAATTTTTATTGAGAGCATTGATTGTGTCCAATGGTTTCAATGGTTTCAATGGTTTTCAATAGATCATACGTTACCATTGAATGGATATCTTCAGTAGACTTATCTTTTCAATGGTCTATATTTCAATACACAAGTCTAGTAATAATTTGTTTGATTTAAAAATAATGTTTTTGTTAAATAAAATAAACTAATTAAGGGAAACGAATCTGATATTAAAATACACGAAATTAACGTAAAAAAACTAGACGTGAAATATTTTGTATGTAATGATTGTATAAAAGTATTGTTTCCGCAAATGGTATAAAATTTATTATTAGAGGTATTGTTAACAAACTCTTGATAAGACATATGTTTTCCATTAAAGTGTATTTCACAACATGTTTTGTATTGAATGGCAAAAGCTGTCGGACTAATAATTCTTATTCATTGTATTGCAGGTGTATTTCATGCAATTATAATTACAATAATTAATTCAGACACAAATCTGACAAAACAATTGGCTTCATTTGTTGAACGGTATATTAAAACACTATTTTATATTTCGATGGGAATGAGAGGTAAGAGAAACTGATACGGTATGTAGTGATGCCATACAATCTGCATTACATACTTGTGCCGCACCTTTACTTGCAAAGAGTTTCCCAAACATTTAACAACAAAACTTTTTAACTTTTTTTAAAATTTTTCTTTGCTTGGAAATAGATTTTTGCAAATATTAATATAAATGAGTGATAATTACCATTAATTCATTTGATATTAAATTGATTTCAAGAATATATTATAATTCTTGTTTGTTTTATAAGTTATGTTCTAAGAGTTTATTTATTGTTTTAACTGAGAAAACAGTTGAGTTTTGTTAGAATTAGTTTAAGTTTATGTAAGAATTGTTTATTTAAATACCAAAAGCTTTAAATATTAATAAAACTAAAGCAAGTTTAGTGATAATTAGTTATATATACAATATATCTATTATGTAGAATAGATTTAAAGTAGGGCTAAACCGACTCCTATATAGTGAACAACAAGTTGTTGAGACCTAACGTAAGGTTGTATTCATTGGTAGCATAGAGTGAAAAGAAAAAGTTTTGAGAAGTGAGGAGAAGTGGAAGCGCTATTGGGGTGGTTGGAGACGTGGCTAAAGACAGCCTAAAGCATCAATTATCTGAAGGGAACGACACCAGTGACACCACTGGAACTACAGGTCCTGGATATGCCTGAAATGACTGGAAACCAATACAATAGTGATATGAATGGAGAGGAGAGCGAACCCAAAGAAAACGACAGATTGAGTCCTGAAGACAGTGCTCTCAATACAAGTGATGTCAAAATAATGGATAAAAACAATTCCAACTCTAATACCGACAATAAGAAGTCGAGGTTTGAGATCTTGGAGAACCGATTCAGACGAGCCAGGAGTCAGTTGGAGTCCAACAGAAACCATAGGATTATCCTAATTCTTGCTATACTTATATTCGTATTGCTCGTCACTACCATTATATTGTCCATCAAATTAAGTCTCAGACCACAACTCATTTCTAATCCTAAATGTGAAACAAGTGATTGTCTGAAAGCGGCCACAAGTGTTGTCAGTGCCCTCAACACCACTTATGATCCGTGCCATAACTTCTGGCAGTTCTCCTGCAATGGGTGGACCAACAAGAATGCCATTCCAGACAATAGGGGCAGTTGGGCCGTCACTGACCAGATCAGGGATCGCATCCAACACGAACTCAGACACTACATCGACCTCATCGGTCAGGGTGTCGATGAGGCTGATCCTCAATTCAAAGTCAAACGCTTCTATTCCTCGTGTCTTAATGTGGAAGACATTGAATACAACTCTATTTCGACCATTAAATATGAAATCCAAGAGATTGGTGGCTGGAGTTTGTTAAGCTCCTGGTCCTACCAGAGTTGGGACAGGACTAAAGTCATAGAAAGACTTCATACCAAATATGGTGTCAACCCTTACTTTAAAGTGTCGGTCGGACCCGACGATCTCGACCCCAACCAACCCTTTATTATTAAGGTATTCATTCAGAGCTTGTGTGCAGACATTACTTTTAAACAATAAAAATATTATAATTATTACATTTTAATTAACTATTTGTTAGTAGAGTATAACGAATTGATTATTTATTTGAAATAATATGAATTTCATGCTTTGAAAGCCAATTCATGACACGTTTCATGAATTATAATTTATAATTTGTTATTTCAATGATTTTCATTTTTATAACTGCATTACAGATAGAGCCGTCCGGATTAGGTCTGCCATCAAAGAACTACTACTATGACTCCAAATATGAAAAGGTATTGATTACTAGAATTGAATGTATTTTTAAATGCAAACTAATTATTTGAATTAATTGATAGCAAACGGAGTCATATAAAAACTTTATGAGAGAATTGGCTAAACTATTCAACGCTCAGTCCATTCAAGCGAATCAATTCGCAGAAAATATGTTTAATTATGAGAAACGTATCGCTGAAGTGACTCCAGATCTCGAAGAATACGAAGAGCCAAACAATTACCTGAAGAAACGCTATTCCATTCGGGAGTTGATGTCAATCGCACCGTCAATAAAATGGCTTAATTTACTGCAAAACTATTTCCCAAATTCACAGCTAAACGAAGGCACCAGAGTTTTGGTGGCATTTGAGCCCTATTTGCGAAACATTTCAAACATCATCTCCACTACAGATAACGGTGCTGTCAATGACTATTTGATGTGGCGGTTCACGTCCACATACGCGCCCTACCTGTCCAAAGCATTCCGACTCATTCACAATGAATTCCAACAGTCTATGAATGGTCTCGAGTCTAATAAACTTCGTTTGGCTGAAGAGCGCTGGGAGTTCTGCCTAAGGATTACATCGAAATTCTTGGGACAGGCGTTGGGCTCGATGTTCATCAAGAATAAGTTGCCCACAAGATTGGATCAGTCAAATGGTGCCCGAAGTCATGTCATTAATTACATTAAGAGTTCAGTCTTAGAAAATATCAACTCATTTGTGTGGGCGCGCAGTGATGAGGCCCGGGATCTGATCAATAGGAAAGTCCGTCAGTTGGAGTTACTTATAAGTCAACCAAATTTCGTCCTCAAGAATGACATCGAGAAGTATTACAACGAATTCATAGTTCAGAACAGTTTTTACCAAAATATTCTGAATGGCATTCATTTCAATAACCGTAAGAATGATATACTACTCAAGTCTCGCAATTCAGTTTCGGATTATAGCTGGAAGTTATTGCCTCAAGACGTTGATATCGCTTATGAATACGCGGGCAATAAGTTGACAATTCCGGCCGGTTTTCTACAGTTCCCATTATATGACACAAACCTACCCGTCCCAATGCAATTCGGTTCACTGGGCTTCCATGTGGCCGCACATCTGTTACGTGCCTTTGATTTAACGGGTTTGCAGTACGGAATGCCGGACTTCCGGCTCTCCAGTGAACAGAAATGGCGATCACCTGATGGTCAACAGGACTTTGATAACAGTCTCGAGTGTTTGTCCAAAGATTTACAATATTTGTCAGAAAAGACTCAATTGGTATATAGTTTGCCAAATAATTGATTACCATTTGCTATACAGTTATTTGCATTCATTTCAGATGTACCCCAATCTGACGTTATCGCAGACATACATAGATGTGGGGGCTTTGGAGTTGGCGTTCGCCGCCTATAAAAATTATGTGTCCGAAAAGGGCGAAGAGGGACACCTCTCCGGTGTTTACTTAAATAGCGAACAACTGTTCTACACGTCATTTGCACAGGTATGCAGTGCTTATAACTTTCAGTTTTCTAGTTCTATACAGTATTTAATAATTATATTAATTTATTCATTAATTGCAGTCAATGTGTGAATCGGTTCGACCCGAGAGAGCACTCATTAAATCTGAAATCCAAACAACACTTCCGAATGAACTGCGAGTTATGACAGTTTTGCGGCACTCGTCCAGATTTGCACAGCTATTCAGGTGTAAAGACTCCTCATCTATGAGAGCCGAACAGACCTGTCATTTGTGGGGATAAGCCTACAAAGTTTGTATACTTTGCGGTTCAAACAAATGGCATCTTATCTTAAGTGTCACTTAATGGTCAGATTGGCGTCTGATTGGTTTGCACTCGAATTAATCATTTGTAAATAATTATGATTAAAAAACTGTGATTTTTGACATTTGGGACAAACTTTTCAAAAGTCGACTCAATAGCAGAACTCAAAACGACTTCTTTTCACATTATGTTATAATCATATCTGAAAACCACTTATTCTTATAAAATATAGTTATTAATGAATATAATTTATTTTTATTGAGAAAGTATTTACAAATCAACTATTTTTATATATCATTAGAAGTACTAAAAGCACAACCGTTTTGTGCTCTAATTTAGTCTCAAAATCAGCTAAACTTTAATGTAATTCCCATTAAGAGACTAATGGCTTACTTAACACTAAATCAAATTAATTTCATCGATTATACAGTATATAAATATTATGTAATTTTCCATCATTTCATGACTTAATAAAAAACATTTTATACCAAATATAATCTGATTTCTTATGAAAACTGTGGGACAACTCACAGCATTCCTCGAGTGATCACTCCATCGACAGGTTTAGTATTGATTGCGATCTCAGAATCTGCTTCTTCTCTGAGCTTAGTTTTGGCCAAATCTACTAAACTCTGAAATCATATCAATTGAACCATTCATTGATTCATTGATTCAAAGATAGTCATGAAATGGTTGTAAGAATACCTCAAAAGTCTTCGGTTCATAAACGGCTAAAGTAGACAACGATTTGCGGTTCAGTTCGACCCCACACTGTATCACACATTCAGACATTCAGTACTTCATTACATATGACATCTCGTAAGTGTATCAATGAATACATACTTTGGTTAAACAAGACATGAAGAGCTCGTATTTGAATCCGTGTTCTTCGACGGCGCCTAAGATTCGCTGCGAATACAAGTCTTGAATCATTTGAGACCTCAGTCGCCGGTATTTAGGCTTATATTGCATGGTTTTGGTCCACTTCTTGACGGCTACTTTGAAAGAGTTCCGACTCAGACCACCAAATGTCTACCGATCGAGACATCAATGTATCACTAAATGGCAACAAATTATGACAACATCTCAACACATACTCCCGTCAGCCGAAGAAGAGCCACTCTTTTGAAGTAAACGGATCTGTTCTCCGGTCTCTTCATCCAATGCGGCATATATTTGAGACATATTTGTGTCAGATTCACCATCTTATCTGATCCACACTCCACACCAACTCTAAGACTATCACTCAGTCAGTCAATGGACTCAATGGTCATCCAGTTATGAATGAAACCAAACAATGTGTCACTGTTTTGATAAACACTCAAAAGTACGTCAATTCATGGCTTTATTTGTATCACGTTTACACACATTTCTCATTTAATTTCATTATAAAAGTAATTATTTCGTAGTTTTGCTGTTCATTTATTCAATATTTAATACAGTAGCTTGTTCATTTGTATAATATCAACAATTAAATTAAATTAAATTAAATTACAAAGTTTAAAAAGTGTACATAATTTATGTGTTTAATACATATGTTTGAAAGCAAAGCACGTGTTGATTGAAAACACAATTTGTGTTCACATTTGCAGTGAATTTACTGATTGTTTGAAATGATGTCCAAAATGAAGACCAAAAGTAAAAACAAAATGAATACAAATAAAGTAAAAGTCAATAAAAGGAAAGTGAATCCAAAGCCAAAGCCAAAGAAGAGCAAAGAAGCGGAGGAATGGATGAGTGGATCAGATGGCGAAGAATCGGATGAATTAAACGCCAAACAAATTGGTGATGAAAGCGATGATGACTTGACGTCTATTGTGGACCACAAGAAGTCTTTACAGAGTCTAAAAGAAACCGATAAAGAGTTTTATGAGTTTTTGCAACAAAACGACAAACAATTACTTGATTTCGATATCAACGACGAAGACGTGGATGAGGACTCGGAAGAAGATAATGAATTGGACACCGAAGGGGACCACATTTGTATAATATCAACAATTAAATTAAATTAAATTAAATTACAAAGTTTAAAAAGTGTACATAATTTATGTGTTTAATACATATGTTTGAAAGCAAAGCACGTGTTGATTGAAAACACAATTTGTATTCACATTTGCAGTGAATTTACTGATTGTTTGAAATGATGTCCAAAATGAAGACCAAAAGTAAAAGCAAAATGAATAAAAATAAAGTAAAAGTGAATAAAAGGAAAGTGAATCCAAAGCCAAAGAAGAGCAAAGAAGCCGAGGAATGGATGAGTGGATCAGATGGCGAAGAATCGGATGAATTAAATGCCAAACAAATTGGTGATGAAAGCGATGATGACTTGACGTCTATTGTCGACCACAAGAAGTCTTTGCAGAGTCTAAAGGAAACCGATAAAGAGTTTTATGAGTTTTTGCAACAAAACGACAAACAATTACTTGATTTCGATATCAACGACGAAGACGTGGATGAGGACTCGGAAGAAGATAATGAATTGGACACCGAAGGGGACCAATCGGAAGGAATTAGTAAGTTATCGGTGAAACAAGTGAATGATTGGAGCCATCGGTTGGAAGACAAGGCAGACATCGAGACAATCAAATCAGTTGTCAAATGGTTTCGAAGAGCCGTCAATCAGACGAGTGGTGAAAGTGATGGACAGATAATGAACGCCGAGGTCTTCAATGCCATCACAAATGTATGTCTGATAGACCTGTTGCCAGCGGTTCACAAAATTTTGAAATTACCACAAATTGGATCAAATGAGTGGTCGAGTGATGTGAAAGTAATGGATCCGACGAAGTCGAGGAATTGGAAGAAAGTGATGGCAGTTATGAAATGCTATTTAACGGATGTCATCAAAATGGTTGGCAGTGTCTCTGAACAGTCCCTGAAGACAACACTTCTGCGACATATTCTTCATTTGATTCCATTCCTCATTACTTTTCCACATCTAATCAAACGAGTCCTCAAACAGACACTTGTCTTGTGGTCTGAAAGTGATGAGAAGAATCGCATTCTTTCCTTCATTTGTATCATACGATTAATTCGTACTCAGGAACAGCCTATGATTAGCTTCATCTTAAAGGTAGAGAGAGAGAGAGAGAGAGAGGAAGAGAGAGAGAGGGAGAAAGAGAGAGAGGGAGAGAGAGAGAGCTTTTTATTGAAGAATTAAGACTAAAATAATTTATACTTTATTTGACAGAAACTCTACATCTCTTACGTAAAGAACTCTAAATTCATGACAGTTTCCAATCAAAGTGTCATTAATTTCATGAGACAATCGTTGGTTGAATTGTATTCATTGGACCAAATGGTCGCATACCAGCACTCGTTTATCTTTGTCAGACAACTGGCTATCAATTTAAGGACTGCAATGACTATCAAGAAGAAAGTGAGTGACAATTAACTCTTTATCTCGAGAATAAGATAATGAAAGTGTGAATGTGTTTAGGAATCATATAAGACTGTCTACAACTGGCAGTTCTTGAATTCTATCCTATTATGGACTCAACTCTTGTGTTCTCATAACACCGTCGATGAACTCAAACCACTTATTTCTCCATTGGTTAATGTGATCATTGGAACCATTCGGTGGGTTATGATTACAATATAATATATTTTTATTATCTTATGATTAACTGATTGTTTGGTCTATAGATTGATTCCTTCGGCTAAGTATTTTCCGATGAGATTTCATTTGATTAAAGCGCTGATCAAACTCTCGGATGAGACGAATGCATTCATTCCTATTCTGCCGTTTGTTACACAAGTTTTCGACAATTTCGATAAACAACTCAAGAAAAACAAATCCAATGACGAAAAAGAGCTTAATTTCGATCTTTTGATTAAAGTGTCGAATATCAGCGCAAATGACTTTCAATTTAGAGATTCAACGATTAATAAGGTTTATGATTTGATTTTGTATTACTTATCTACACAATCGCATCGAATAGCTTTCCCAGAATTGGTTCACATCTCTGTAATTAAGGTTTGTTTTTATCATTTTCAAATTGTTACGGTACTGTATGTTTATGGTATTAATAATTATAAACGGGTATAATGTTATAGATCCGCAAATTCATAAAGCGTTCACATGTTGTACAACACAATCAACTCTTAAAACAATTATTGGATAAAATCGAAGACAACTCGAAACTGATTTGCGAAAAGCGAAAGAACGTTGAGTTCTCCATAAGTGACTCCCTTTCCATTGTATGGCATTTAATTGAGTTTTTAATGAAGTTTTCGTTAATTGATTGTTAATCTCAACAGAACTCATGGGAAAGTCAGATGAAATGCGACGGAACTCCTCTCAACCACTTCTATAATCAACGAAAGAAAATTAAGTCAAATAAAGATATTTCGGACATCAATGTGAATGTGGAGCCAAAAGTAGGCACAAGCAGTGGAACCACGGAAGCGGCCAAACCTACCAGTGCTCACAAACTTCATAATCAATCAAATTCTAAGAAACGAAAGTTAAATGAAAGTCAAAGTAAAGGAACAGAAAATAAGTCGAAAAAAGTGAAAAAGTCTCGAAATAGGAAGAAATCGGTTCATAATAACAACCGTAAGACTAATGTATCGTTTGATTTGAACCAAACTCTGGACATATCTTCGGATGAATGCGACTAATGATCACTAAATGAGATGTTTTTAGTAATGTATTTTGAATTGAATGCGAATACTGTATGAATAAATTGTATTGAATTAGTGGTGAGAATGGACGTAATTATTGGTGATATTGACAGTGAATTGAATGAATGCATGACTTCCTTGAGTAGAGGTTTGACTGCATGAGTGATGCCGTCGTATGGACTCTACTGTACGCTATAGTCGACGCCCTATTCATACACTTGTTATCACATATTCAGACACTTTTCGTGTAATTGTTCGCAATCACTATATTGTTGTCAATTGTGTCATCGCTTGACCACATCTCCACTCAATTACAGGTGATTATCACTTCAGTGACCAATCATTAGATGCGTGCAGATAATGATGACACGAATGTATGGTTTAGTGAAACAATGGTTTCGTACGAAAGACACATATTTTGCTCATAAGACCAATCAATTGATTGTCTAATTGTTGATTACAATTATGAGCCAAAATGACCATTAAATTGAGGTTTGAATTGAATTAAAACTAATTGTTTGTCTTTATTTGGTGTTCAGTTGACAGCCGTTTGTGTGATTTTACTTCTGGCGACAACTGATCCAATCGTTGAATTGATCGGCTTATCAGTGATTGATTGGTAGTAATCGCTGGTAAGATGCAGACAATCAAATGCGTTGTCGTCGGTGACGGTGCCGTCGGAAAGACATGTCTACTCATATCGTACACAACAAACAAGTTTCCCTCTGAATACGTGCCCACAGTCTGTATCACGCATTTCATGACCAATTGATCGGTGATCTCATGGATGCCCTCATATGTTGTACAGGTTTTCGACAACTATGCGGTCACTGTAATGATCGGAGGCGAGCCCTACACGTTAGGGCTGTTCGATACGGCCGGTCAGGAGGACTACGACCGACTCCGACCACTGAGTTACCCGCAAACCGATGTCTTTTTGGTGTGCTTTTCGGTGGTCTCGCCCTCCAGTTTCGAGAACGTCAAGGAAAAGGTATTCCTCGAGTATCACATACTCTATAGACTCGACTAATTGTGTGTCTGTGTGTGTGTTGACTACCGGCGCTATAGTGGGTCCCAGAGATTACACATCACTGTCAGAAGACGCCATTCCTCTTAGTGGGCACTCAAATAGATCTTCGCGACGACGCGGCGACTGTCGAGAAGTTATCGAAAAACAAACAAAAGCCCATCACTTCAGAAGCGGGCGAAAAGTTGGCCAAAGAGTTAAAAGCCGTTAAATATGTGGAGTGTTCGGCACTGACACAGGTATGCTAATGCCATTTGCTGCCATTCCTACGACTGACTCATTGATTGCAATGTCTGTCCACTCAGAGAGGGCTCAAGAATGTGTTCGATGAGGCGATTCTGGCGGCACTCGAACCGCCCGAACCTAAGAGGAAGAAGACGTGTCTTATTCTGTAGACTAATAACCCAACAGTTAATCCTTTTTTCCACAAATAGTTTTGTAATGAATAACTCTTCGATCAGGAATTGTGTTAAATTGAAGTTCTGCTCATTTCTAAACAAATTCAGTGAAATGTCACCAATAATTGAATGATATTTCAATTATATATTCTTTTTTATGTGATTTATAACGAAGTTTATTATCTCATCGTATTTACCACTCATTAAACCCTTAAAAGGCCTCAATTCGGGCGCATTTTATAAACAGTATGTAATGTTGTTGTGGTTTTTGTGGTTGTTTTGGTGCCAACGTTTGCGACTATAAGTCAAACGCGATTATGGATTAAGGATTTCTGAAAGCACTGGAATTACCGAAACATAAATCAATTTTATTTAGTAAAAGTCAATTCATAATTACAAACGTAAGTTATTTAAATAAAGATAAATTTGACTAAACTATCCTGATATTGATTAACTAATAATAATAAGGTATATATTATAGTTTGTTATTTAGAAAAAAGATTTAACTTTTGTAAGATAAATTATTGATCGATATTTGATAAGTAAACGAAACTACAAAGTACTTAATTGATGTTTTGTTAAGCTATATGCAATTCAATATAGGTACTTGCTATTTGTTTGGAATACAAACTGGATTAATTATTAATAGCATCATTATTTCTACGCTATGGTCCACTAAATACTGGTCCACTAAATACTTTAGGATCAAAGTGTGAGGCAATCACTCATTTGAGATGGTCTTTCAATACAAATACAATATGTGATGTTTGCTGCAGTTTTCCCACAAAATATTGATTCATTCAAACCATACATTCATCTCAACAAAACTATTAGCAACAATTTGGCGTTAATTACTTTTTGTTAGGTATTTTTGATATAATTGCATATTTTATTGCTCTAATTGTATGCCAATGTAATAAATAAGTAAGGTAAGAATAAAACAATTTTATAGTTAAGGTAATTCCACTCTAATTATTGTCAAATATGTAAAGTATATTATGACTTTATAACTTTATTCTATTAGAGTTTGTTTAAAATTGAAACTTTAAATGATATGTTGAAAATATTAAATACCGTATAACTTCGAGAAATATAAATATAAAAATAGATATAAATTAATTTATTATAGTTTCATGAATTATATTTAAAGCTCAACTATAACAGCTTATGCTGGTAATTTTAAGATATTTTAATAGTTCAATTTAATTAATAATTATTAAGTTACTGGTTCATTCTCGAGATTGTTTATGAAACTTGAACAAGTCCAATTAGAATTAGTTCATTGAAGAATAAGTTGTAAATAACTCGATTATTCAAAACTTTGTGAGTGTCGAAACTGTAAAATTGATATAATTTGCATTAATATTCATATCATGGTACTGTACAATGTACTGTACATTACCCAGAATATTCCTGAAAATAGATCTCTAAGTTGTAAAAGTAGATGACAGACATTAATAAAGTATAAATCGATCCATGGTACAGTATTATTTTTCATTTATTATGCTATTACATTACCTTATTATGTC
>CAJPVJ010003015.1:0-11785 GCA_905397405.1 Oppiella nova
ATGTGTACTATATTAATATGTATACTAATGAAAGATATTAAAAACGTGTAAGTTTGACGCTAAGTTTGACTCCTTAGACAGGTCTGGTATAGATTAAACTGTAATTATTGGTAGAAATGTTAAAAAATTAAAACATATTGTGTTTGAGTTAATATAACAGACTTAAGTGGTAACAAGAGTTAGTGCTAAAAATTTATGAATAAATATTAATTTGAAAATAATCTTTTGTTCACATTATACGCATCCGCGTATAGTACGCCCCGTTATATTTTTCAGAAAAATCACTTTTTTTCTCAGATAATCCGCGGATTATACCCGCATATTCAGGGTAAAGAAAAAATTTAATATATTTTTTAGATAAATTTTTAAAATTTAAATGAAAATTGAATGCAATAAAATTAACATAAAAACAAAAATATATTTTAATAAACTAATTTCACTAGCCCTATTTGTATAAATATAAATATAATAATTAGTTTATTTAAAAACGATATGATCACAAAACTAATTAATTTTTATGTTTTAATTACTCATTAAATGAAGTATACTAGTACATTTTCGTACATTATATTTGATGTACAATCGATTTTACATATAAAATATTCAGTTTAAACGTATAAACCATGGAAACTGAATGCAATAAAGTACAAATATAAAACAATCATTTATACTAGTACATTTATAAATTACTTCTACTAGATTTATTAACTAAAATAACAATATAATAATTAGCTTTATTGCAAAGAATATGTGTAAACTAATTAATTATGTTGTAATGTACATATTAAATAAATGAGTTTATTCACGGCCGGAGTTTATACCAGAACATTTTGGGAAACTCTTTAAAATATTTTCCGATAAATACAAAATAAATTTACTATAAAATATGTAACTTTGTTTCAATAAATTATTCATTAGTGTTATTGTGTAAAGCATATTTTGTATTAAATTTATACTGATTTTTACATATTGTGATATTTAAGGTCAAAATATTATATTTAATATTTGCATGTTACTTATATGATATGCAACAGTAATAGTAATCCTACAGTATAAGTAAATACATATAACAATATATTAACTTATATTGAAATTGACAATTTAATAAGAGTATTTTAACTAAATTTTAAAATGTCTAATATTTTAAAGCAAAAATTTGTTAACGTATTTATAGTAATTTTATGTGTAATGGGATGTATGTATCAAACGTATAAAATAAGTGAACTATACTTTTCATACCAAACCACTACTGATGTCCGGTTTGTGTCAAGTACTGAGTTTATAACTCACCCGGCATTCACACTTTGTACGGATAAACTATATAATATTGGATGGAATTTGCGTGACAAGTACCGTGATCACGACCAAATTAATAAACTCAACTACCTGGATCAATTTGATTCAATAAATCACGATCTAAATTGTCATACACAATTCACACTAGATGGATTTAATAAGCCATGTGACCAGTATACCCCCTATTTATATTCACTGAATCGTGACTACTTTTGTGTTACTCTATTTTCAAACAAGGTCAACCACTCAGATCATTATTTTCATTATGATAGGTCTTTTAATATATGGGACTCATTGGAAAAATTATCACTGGCCATGTTAATTAATAATAATAATTTTTTAGTTGTGCATGTGCATTCTCAAAATAAGTTAATTTATGATGTATATAAAAAGAATTCACAAAAGTTATTTATTAAAAATGACACAGTTGATATTATAAGGTATACGCAAACAATTGTGAAACGTAAACATTTGCTAAACTGTTACCCTGATACAATTACTTATGATAATTGTTTTAACGAATGTGTTCAAGAATTATATCAAAAAAAGTATTAAACTATATATCCCTTATTATTAACGTATTTTAATAAACATCATCATGCAATTAATAAAATGTATATTGGACAATTATCTATAGTAGAGGAACTGAAAGATAAATGTCAAAAACAATGTGCTAAGAAAGTAGACTGTATTCAATATTATTATAATGTGGATGCCTATTCTAAACTACAAGGTTACCAATCATCAAATTACAATTTAGATATATTGATCCCGGTCAACCCATCTATCGTATATGAGATATCACTGAAAATGTCTTTCGAGGAGTATTTGAGTCTAACGGCGAGTATTATAAGCCTATGGTTTGGGTTCACTATCATTGGGTTTACACGGACTATACGACAAATATATAGCAATCCTAAAATTATCATGTGTTTTAATAAAATATTTAATAAAAATAATCAACAGAATATAATTAACATAAATGTTATACCAAATGTGAATGTAAATTTTATTTCAAATTAATTCTATATTATAATAATAAATGTTAATTTTTATATACTACCGACACTAATGAATTATTAATAATATTTTAATGAAATACAAAACTTATTATGTAAATAAGAAATACTCATTTTTTATTATCAAATATAAATGTTTTGATTAAATATTTTTATTGAAAACAATGTATACACAAAACATATTGATTTATATATTTTATACTCGCTTAATAAATAAATAAGTCTATTTACCAGTACGGTCAAACTATTCTAGTACATTTTCGTGCACTCACTAAAATTATTTTCATATAAATAGATATAAAAATATGTAGCTCATAATAATAGCTCTATTAAAATATTTTAAATTTACTTTCAAAATGACCACTATTTCAAAACAAAAATATTTAACCTTACTAATTATTATATTTTGCTTAATGGGATGTATGTATCAAACATATAAAATAAGTTTACTATACTTTTCGTACGAAACCACTACTGATGTACGGTTTGTGTCCAACACTGAATTAATAACTCACAATGCGTTAACGAGAAGTGTTATTCAGTTAATTAAATAAAATAACCCGGATTATACTCGTATGGTATGGTATAATAGGACTATCCAGGTCCGGTAATCTAGCGGAATGTCCTTGGTGTCCAAATCGGTCATTATATCGGTCGACGCGCTATAAAAACTCTATAATTTTTGCTGTGAAATACACTCATTCATAGTATTGAAACTCTGACTCGTATAGAATGAGTAGTTTAATAGGCTTTTATAGCAAAAATGTTTAGCGCGTCGACCGATATAATCACCGATTTGGACACCAAGGACATTCCGCTAGATAACCGGACCTGGACAGTCCTATTATACCATACCATACGAGTATAATCCAGGTTATTTTATTTAATTAACTGAATAACACTTCTCGTTAACGCATTGTCAGCCAGCATTTACATTTTGTACGTATAAGCTATATAACATAAAATGGGAGCTACGTAAAACATCAATCGTTAATCACGATCAATTTAATCAGTTGACGTATATCTTAAATTATTATAAACTATTTGATTATTTCAATTTATTTTAATTTGTTATTCATTTTCTGTACTAATATCACTAATTATGTTAAATGTTTTATTCATTTATTTTTANCTACGTAAAATATCAATCGTTAATCACGATTAATTTAATCAGTTGACGTATATCTTAAATTATTATAAATTATTTTATTATTTCAATTTATTTTAATTTGTTATTCATTTTCTGTACTAATATCACTAATTATGTTAAATGTTTTATTCATTAATTTTTACAAAATGATTAATTATAGTTTATACTCTATGTACTGATATTATTTATTGTATATAAGAAAATAAATTATAATGTAAAATATCTAATAAATGAATTGTGCTTAAATAATAGGTCAAAATAAAGGTAAGTTATGATAATAAACTACTAAACATAATGTAACAATGGTTATTTTTGTGAGATTAATATTTTTTAAAATTTTATTTTGTTAAATTTAACCTGTTAAGGTAGTAATTGAGAATAAAAATTAGACTTGAACTTAAAAATAAATAAATATATAATTGTATACAATATATTAAAATTTATATTTAAAAGATTTTTTAAATAAAATTGGTGTCGGGTTTGTAACATGTAAATTAGCCACGTTAACAAATACGCTCTGTTTGTGACAGGTCATATAATTTTTGAAATTATTAAAAATATATGTTTTACACAATTTCTGATAAATCTGTTCACAAAATCTCGTAAACACTAATATATTGAAACCAAACCATAAACTCAATAGACTGGCCATAAATAGCATGTACTCCTCGAAAGACATTTTTAACGATATCTCGTATACTGTGGTCGGTTCGGTGGGTAATGTTATTTCTATGGGATATTTGTCATCAGTACTGTCCATACGTTCAGTATTGAAGTCTATGGAGTAATAGTGTTGTAGGCAATCAGACATTTTGTTACACATATTATTGCATTTTAATTTGAGAGATTCTGTATGATTATTTTTTGGATTAAAAAATAATTCGGATTTATTAAAATATTCACCAACGTCATATTTTGTTAGTAGCAGATTCGGGTTTATTTTGTTAACCTTGTTAATAATATGATTAGTGTGGCATTGAAATACGCACTCGTCCCTCGTATGACTATTATGACATTTAAATGAGCTATGCACATTTTTATATTTCAAAATTGTTTGCCGATATTTTAAATGGTACATTTTATTTTTCTTAGCTAGCTTTAAGAATTGACTACCAGAGTTATCAGCGTAATTTAATTTTAATCCTTGTGGCTTGATATTAAAAATTAATAAACTATTAGTTTTCAATAATTTTGGCGCAAACAATATGTTTACAGTTTTTACATTGCTAAAATCATTAGCTAGAGTCGTGTTTGTTTTAAAAATTCCAGAAAATAATGTCAAACAATATCTATTGCCATCAATAGCAGCCAGGTAATTATCGTACCGAGTGCATGTGTGGTATTTATTGTCAAGGGTGTTTACCACACACTTGCTAATAATATCAGATCGAATGTATGTTGATAATTGTTTGTCAATGGATATTTTACTATTAAATGTATCGTAGTCAAAATAGCTTGACTCGTTTGAATAATCTTTTAAATACGTATGTTTTACCACATTTACCTTGTTGACACATAAAGTAAATGATGGTGACACTTGATTTTGAGACAGGTCAAATTTGTACAGTACATTAGTAGTGGTTTGGTATGTAAAATATAGATAACTTATTTTATATGACTGATACACAT
Organism: Oppiella nova; assembly: GCA_905397405.1. Lineage (NCBI taxonomy): Eukaryota > Metazoa > Arthropoda > Arachnida > Sarcoptiformes > Oppiidae > Oppiella > Oppiella nova. The sequence goes on from CAJPVJ010003015.1 coordinate 5,095, forward strand.
AACCAAGCAAGCATAAGATCCTGGTCAATATATTAAAAATTTTATTATAATTTAGCCCGGCCATATTTATAAAATTACAGTTTATAATGAATATGTGAATATATAATATATTTAATAAAAATATTTTATTCTAGTACTTATTAATAATTAAATGTACCACAAATAATAGTATTCAGAACCTTTTATTAAAACGAAAATAGAAATATCGATCATTTTAATAATCATGAAAAAATAATTGACAATAATTATCATGAGACATAATATTATCAAAATACATTTACACTATTAAAACTCATGCATTCAATACATGATACTAGTTTTTCAAAACAATTATATTAAATTAATTAGCTATATGGTAATATATTATGTTTAATTTTAATGTAACATTTATTGATTTGTTAATGTATGTAATATTTTAATAGCACAGTAAGCTAGTTTTACAATAATTAACTTTAATTATTCACGTGCACTGTATCTGTTCAAGGTCAATTTTAAAATTGACAAGTTTTACACAAATATTCCTCATTTAAACATATTAATAATAATCTTAACTAGAAGATTCTATGCTTTTTGGGTACCTTGATTATATCTGGAAATTGGGTTAAATAAATTATTCTGTCTTACACTGCACACTGCATTGAACTTAGTAAAATTATTATCTATAACATTAATTTTAAAATGTACCTGGTACAAGTGGTTAACCTTTGCGCATAATATCCGTCAACATCCGACTCTGACAACGACACTGAATCCAAACCATAGACTCAATACACTCGCCATTAGACACACATACCCTTCAGCAGACATTTTTAAATTTACCACAAAATTAACACCCCGGTCACTCGAATGACTAACATGTATACATCAATCAGCATTTGTGTGACAATTGTTAGTAGCCTGCCCAATTAAGGCTAAGCCATACTCACGTTCCCTTGCGGCAAATTTTGGAGACCTAAGACTATGCTAATATTACTGTTATATGATTATTTTAATTATAATAATAAAAACATGAAATAAATTAAAAGTCAATTAGTTGTCAAAAGTTTATAAATAAATTATGAATTGACGTTTTATATGAATAGGAGTTGAGTTGGCTATGAAAATTCCCTATGATTTGTCCGTATGAAGTGATCAGCTGTGCCTCCAATACGAGTCAATACACGTGGCATTCAATCAATAATACATTTATTTGTTATTTATTTGACACCAAATCGACTCACCTATCGGTTCACCCATTCATTGACGCCATTATCACTGAAAGTCATGTCCAACAGACGGAAGTGGATATCAAAGGCTGAGAACGTGGCCGATGAGGTCAGTACTTAATGACCGGCTATATCTCACTTGATTTGCTGACCTCTTGTTAGCGGGACTCACCCAAAAGGCCTACATTTAAATAACTAACTGAACAATGGTTATTTGACTTAAGTTAGGTTAGAAACATCGATTCCTCTAATCAAATTAAAAATGTGTCCACTGGGCAGTTAGCTGTTTGATTGAGTCTAGACCAGTGCGATCCATGGATTTCAAATAGTTTCATTTTCTAATACTTATAACATTAGTAATTGTTCATGCTACTCATTTTTGGAACTGACTGGTCTACTTTTTGGGTTTTAGGCTTATTTTGGGACCGGAAGTAAACCTATTTTATTGAATTTTTGAGATCCCATCGATTCATATGATTCATATTAACGTTCATTATAACGAGCTCGAGAACCGACTGCTGGCCCACGAGAATCGACTGGTGCTCGAGATCCTGAAGGTTCAGCAGGCGATCCAGGAGATTGTGAGGGGAAAGACACCCGAAATACTCATAGCGCACGCCCGGCAGCTCATAGTGCACGCCGAGGCCGACCTCAAGCGGCACCGGGAGTCCAAACACGACGTCCACTTAGTGGAGCAGGAGGTGGAGGCGCTGCACCACTTGGTTGGGGAACTGGAGGTTCTGGAAAAGGTTCTAGAAATCGTTACTATCAACTAATGGATGTTATCAACTAAATGGTCTGGCAGGACCAGGTTGATATGATACCTATATTACTGTATACTCTAATAAAGTATAAAATTTTATAAAAATTATTTTAGTAATTATTTGTCGACCCAGTTGGGTTTTGACTGATTTGATTTTATTAATTTTAATTTTAAATATAAACGATTACAGTTTTTACAGAACACATATAATTTTAATATTTTAAAAATTACCTTAGTTAATTGTTTCATAATATTAAATTATTTATTTGACATTGCAATTTTATTAACATAACGAATATAACAAACATTTTAAGATGTTTATATACATTTACTATTTTTGTATAAGTGCATTGAATATTAGCATATTGCATTAACATTATTATTCTTTTTAGCAAATTAAATATCGGATTATGAACTTGTAGAATTTTACAATTATTAAAATTAGTTACAAATTTACCAGAAATATTGTCTGCAATATATGTTAGTTTAATTTTCATAATAAATACATTCAAAAACTCTGTGAACCCTATGATAGTGAACCCAAACCTTATAAAGTATATTAAATTTAATTAGCATGATTAATTAGTATTTCGAATTAGTAAATTTATATATTAAAAATTATTCAAAATAATACTTGTTTATAATTTAAAAATATTTAAACAATTTATATTTCAATCAAAATAATAAATTAAATGTTTACACAATTATACATGCTAGATATTATAAATGTTGAAATAATCGCCTTGTTGGACTATTTATATATTAAAATATTGAATTTCTAAAACAATTTATAATAAGAATAAATTTTAAATAAAAATAAAAATAATACATTAAGATTTAATAATATTAAAAATACAGTTTAATAGTAATATTGCAAATGTTTTCAAATTATAGTAATATATAGTGTATATACATGTAGTACTCTAATAAAGTATGAAATATGAACATTATTTTTGTAGAGCTGGTCCATTAAACCCAGTTAAGTTATTAAAAAATTTAATTTTGATAATTAAAATTTTTAATATAAAGAAATACAGTTTTTAGCATATTGCATTAACATCATTATTCTTTTTAGCATGCAAATTAAATATCGGATTATGAACTTGTAGAATTTTACAATTATTAAAATTAGTTACAAGTTTGCTAGAAATATTTTTTGCAATATATGTTAATTTAATTTTCATAATAATTACATTCAAAAGCTCTGTGAACCCAATGATAGTGAACCCAAACCATAGGCTTATAATACTGGCCGTTAGACTCAAGTACTCCTCGAAAGACATTTTCAATGATATCTCGTATACAATGGTAGGTTCGGTGGGCATGAAAATAACAATTTGACTGTAATTTTGAATTGATCTAGCAACAAATACATCCTTAACGTAATAATGCTGAACACACTCTAACCAATCATTACACTCACCCACACATTGATTCGCTGTTTTTATATAATTTTCAACCTTATTAACCAAATATTTATCATTTGATTGATTATAAACTGAATGATAATATAAAATACTAGATGGCCATGCTGTCGTATTCATTATATTTAACACATTTACAAAGCATTTAAATCAGGGTTTAAAGGCGGGGCGTGACAAGTGATGGTCCAGTGCCAGGTGTGATAGGGGTGTGTGGCTAAAGTGACGTATGAAAATTGCACAATCATATGGTTTGACAATTGACCATAGGTCAACAAATAATGCCCAAATGCCCAATGCATTGGTGAGAAAACAAGGTTTGCAAGGAATGCTATAGGAACCCACATTTATATTTAAGCGAATATATGATTATTAATTATCTGAAACTTTGGGGGCAAACGAATTACAACATTAGGGTTATTTTAGAGAAGTTTTATTTTAAATATAAATAAATATTTGAGGGGTTAATAAATATAAAATATTTATTAAATATATGGTCCAAAACAAAGATTTAAGCATAAGAATGTGTAAAAAGTTGTTTTATATATAGACCCTATACTAAAAAGTGATGCAAAATGAGTAAAAATACCGAAAACAAGAGAATATAAATCTTAGTTCTGAAGAGATATCTTCATTCAAATACACTGTCATTACTAACTGTGAGACTGAAAGAAGTTTTCAAAAATACAAATTCATTTTGAGTGATCGGAGATTCAGTTTTAATGAAGAAAACCTTAAATACTATCTTATAGTTAACTGCAATACTCCCCGAATTAGTATTAATAAAATGGTTTATAATTATATCGAAATCCTGTGAAAAATAAATAAATATTTGAGTAAATATTTGACCACTTTTTAGCAAATATTATATTACATATTTGACATATTATAAATAAATATATGTATGTTCTTTATCTATTACAATAAATTCATTAATTTATAAAACATTATCGTCATTAATGAAGGGGTGGGGGAGGTGGTCCAAAGTGATCTTATAACCCACACTATTACTACGTAAATGTGGGTAAAAAGCTGATTCAAAATTATATGACATTAGTTTATTATTACTATTTATACACAGATTTATTAATAATTATTTTAATAATAACTAGAACTTGTATTGACGGTTTAAATTTATATACTGCTATTTATATATAGCATGTTTTTACTAAAAATCATTATATCTATTATGAAATACTTGTAATATGATTTATAATTTATAATTTATTTAATAAAAATTAATTAATTTATTATTAATATATTTTTCTACTAATTATAAATATTAATACAGCATGTTGCAATTGTGATAAATTAAAAACAAAATTATAACTAAACTCACAACAATCATGCTATTGGTTTACACTGTAATGTTATTTTCAGTAATTATTTTTAGTAATTATATTCATATAATATATTCTGTTATAAGTTATTTTGATACAATGAATAATTTAGTTATGTGCACAAATATAAGTATAGTTAAGTTCAGTTTATAAATTTAAAATATAAATAATATAAATATCGAGATTTACTATGCTATTAATATAAATATTAAATTATTATTATAACATAATAAATTATATAGGAAAAGTAATTAAAAATAATTGCACCACAAATAGGTTAGCATAATAAAATACAAAACTTGTATGTCAACTATGCTTTCTAATTAAATTTTATATTTGTTACATATTGCTAAATTATTTATTGTATCAAAATTAGTCATAATATTAATTATTTGAAAATAATTTTAAAACATAATACTGTAATACTAAACGCAACATCTCTTTTGTTGATAATGTAGTTTAATTATGTTTATAATTTATCACCATGGTAACATATTATTAATTATATATATATATATATATATATATAATTCATAAAACAATTATTACATATTGGATACAATGAATTTCAGTAATAACATGCTATATTTATTTGGAAATGTGAATATAAATTAACTAGTTAATATTGCAGCAATCATTAATAATAAAGTATTAATAATAAACGTACTGTATATCCATATAATCCCTATAATATATAGACACAAAAAATATAATATAAAATAATTAAATTGCAAAATTGTTACACAATAAAAAAAATAAGTTGAAAATAATTAAATTTTATATATGTGCACATAACTAAATTATTCATTGTATCAAAATAACTTATAACAGAATATATTATATGAATATAATTACTAAAAATAATTACAGTGTAAACCAATAGCATGATTGTTGTGAGTTTAGTTATAATTTTGTTTTCAATTTATCACAATTGCAACATACTGTATTAATATTTATAATTAGTAGAAAAATATATTAATAATAAATTAATTAATTTTTATTAAATTAATTATAAATTATAAATCATATTACAAGTATTTCATAATAGATATAATGATTTTTAGTAAAAACATGCTATTTATATATATAAATTTAAACCGTCAATACAAGTTCTAGTTATTATTAAAATAATTATTAATAAATCTATGTATAAATAGTAATAATAAACTTATGTCATATAATTTTGAAAATAAATATTAATCCATTACAATTTAATTAATTAAAATTATATAATAACTAATTTAATAATATAAATATAGTATAATTACAAATAACTAATAATGTTATTAATAAAAATTATTAAGATTTGTGTTGTGTTACAAACATGTTTAAACAAATTGTATATATACATTAATAAATTGATAAATTATGTGATAAGCACGTTAATTATAGTTTTACCAAAATGTTATCAAGCTATTATTAATACAGGATTTAAGATTACTTTCTTATTTATTGTGAAATCATTTTGTTTCGTAATGTTATGTTACGAGGGCTTAGATATAGCCACGGATTTCCTACGCTATCCCTATGTCTATAAGTTAAGTGTCGAACCCTCGAAGGGTTTGTATTTACCTCCGATTACTATCTGTACGGAAAGGGATGTGTTTTTCGATAGGACACGGATTGTCCGCCACTTCAATATTACCCACGAATACGAGTCGTATAAGAAATCTGCGAAAAATATTTTATCAAATTTTACGAATGAATGCAAACTGTATACAAGTTATATTAGGCAAAATATAAATTGCGATCACTTTAGACTTAATGATAAATATTTAATAAATTTGTATTTATTTGAATATCAAAATCGTTTACTAAAATCGCAAAACTATAAGCAATTGTACGATAAGTTTACCATAAAATCCAATGAATGGATCAAATGTTCGGCAAAATTGCATTTAAGGCACAAAACTAATGATAACAACAATAATAGCAGTGATTCTCAAGTAATGACTGATTGTT
>CAJPVJ010003016.1:0-11785 GCA_905397405.1 Oppiella nova
ACACACAAGGCTTGCGAAAAACCAATTCACTTAAGACTCGGGCACTCGATATATACACACATATCATATGTAAGTGTGTCTTAACGCTGTGTATATGAGATATATTGCTTATATAGCTATATCCACGACCACAGCTATACATACCGGTGCTCTGTCTGTACGTCTCGCAAGCGCATGGATTCAGTGATATAGTGTTTAAGTTGCGAGGGGAACGGGAGGCCTGAGATGTTCCTTACATATATGGCTAATAAGATAATAATGCGAACGTGAGTCTCGTTTTTCTCAGTGTCCACTAAAAACTGTAATCATATTTAACGTAAAACTTAAAATATTTTAGTTTTTAGTTGTTTTTTGACTCAATAAAAATCAGTGAAAAAACTTTTTTCAAACCAAACATTTGTCTCAATATTATTTTGTTTGTTTGCATTGACTTTATATTAACTGTTTTAAACCATTGGTTTTTATATTAATGTAATAATAATTTGCGATATTTGTGCCATTAATTAGTTAACAGTGTTATGTGTTGGTTATAGGACAGGCCTAAAGCTAACTGTCCACTGATAATAATAAAATAATATAAATAAAAAATTGTAAACAAAGCTAAAACTTTTTAAATTTTATTATTGTGTTTGCATTGAAACCAAAGTCTAATGAAATGATTGATTACTTTTAATTAAAAACTAATAATAGCTCTAATAATCAACAAATTAATTAATACTTAAACTACACTATCGCACAAACTATCGGCACATATAGGCTATGATGCCTTTGGCACCGCATATGTCACCTCCGAGTGCTGACGGCACCGACACCACCACCACTACCAGTGCTCTAATGCCTAACAAACCGAAACTCGCGTTCAGTATCGACTCAATAGTGAACAGTAAAGCCGACAAAGACTTACATAATAGCCGTANTAATATTGTAATTTTTATTTTTTAATAAATTAAGAGAGCAAGCACTATTTTTAACAAAATTTTCCAAATTTTCTAATTTACTAATTTGCTAATAACAAGCTGGTAGACTATCAGATATATAGTTTATAACATAAATAATAATTAATTCTAATGTTCAAATATTTTACTAGTATTTAAATAATCAAATTTCAAACTGTAACTATGATTTAGCAATGAAAATATGAGTGTCATATGGTTTTTGTGAGATTAACATTTTGGCCCATGAGATACATATTAAGCTGGTACATTTAAACATTTAGATTTAATTTTATAACAAATAAATTTGGTTAATTAAAAACTCCGCGTATTATATATAATACAACATGCTAACATTGATTTAAATAAAATTACATAGCCGTTTAAATTACCTATCAATAATTATAATATTCTTAATTACTTTTTGTAAGATTATATAATAATTACACTTTACTATTAACAATTAGCATTAAATGCAAACATTTTCATCTCCCTGTGCGGACAGGTATGCCATTCGACGGCGCCTTCCTACTGCCCCCATTCCGTAAGCCTAAACGGGTACGTACGGCATTTAGCCCTGGTCAACTACTCAAACTGGAACAGGCGTTTGAGAAAAATCATTACGTGGTGGGCAGTGAACGCAAACAACTGGCCACTGGGTTAGGCCTATCGGAAACCCAAGTGAAGGTGTGGTTCCAGAATCGGCGTACGAAACACAAGCGCCAGAAACAGGAGGGCGACAGTAGTCCGGGACATACCGGCGCTGAGGGGGACGGTAGCGGCGATGAGGAGGAACTGGAGGCTGATATGGATGGCGAGGCGGATGAGGACGAGGAGGTGGACGTGTCGGATGATAGCGAGAGCGCCGGTAGTCAGAGGCTGTTGATGGGCGCGCAGACACCTCTGTGGCCTTACCATTTGATGGGAGGCACCGGTAGCTCAATGGCCTCGACGTCTAATACACGCTATCAGTAATCAATTGTAAAATTCATCTAAATTACCATGGTATTAATTTTTACTTAATGTTAATCATTAATTATGTAGCTATATATTGCTTGCCATAATTATACGTATGTATTAATGAATGACCCTTTATTCATATAATGTACCAGGCTTACATATAATTATGTATATAATAGGGTTATAAAATACAACTTATTTCACAATATTTTAAATGCCATAAATAGTGAACTAGTACATTTAAAAATTGCTTTTTGCATACATTACCCATGAGTTTTTATTTATTTAATTCATTAAAATATTTTCAATCATTAATTTTATTGAAATAAATTTTTGCTGTAAATAAATTTTGTCAAACATTTTTAATAGCAAATATTTTTGTTTATTATAACTTCATCGGATTTATGTACAAAACATTTTTCAACTCTCATTGAATATTTAAATCTAAATATTAAATAACTTTTTTTTAAATTAATGTATAAATAAATTAAAAAGCAATAAAAATTAAAAATAAAACTTATGTTTAAATTATAATTGCATATCAATTGTCTCTACTTTTCTATTATACTGCCTGAGACTTTCATCATAAGTGGGTGGAGCTGGAGGTGCCGACTCACTTACTTCAAAATTATCATGCTCATAATTTTGACGGCTTGATGAACTTTCACTTTGTTCAATAGCATTCACATTATTATTTGTATTCATACTTGTTTCATTCTCATTATCAACCTGAACATTGCTAATAATATTAGATTGACTTGCTAAATTATTTAACTCGATATTATTATTATTATTATTTTGTTCTCTATTATCAAGTATACCAGCTAGTTTATTGTTACGTTTGCGTCTATAGTAAATATATCCACAAATACAACAAATGATAATTATTGCCAAAATTGATACACCGATAATAATGTAGTTGTCCTTGGGGGCAGAATCGGCATTAGTTTCGTAAGGTACGGTGGTGGTATTAGTTCGTAGCACGCATACATTATCCCCTGGATTAGCTACATAACCATAATCGCAAATACACTCTGCGCTGGTACCATTACCTGTAAATGTTTTTTAGTGTCATGTAATAGTAATGCTTGCAACTAGTGATAAATAAACTTGGTAAATCTGTTCACTCGACACTACACTAGTCACTGATATTGGCATATCGTAACGTTGTGCGTGATTAGTGTTGTATGAAATGTACAAATAAATCAAGTGACCTGTTCCAAAATCTTGTAACTTACTACAAATCCTATTAGTATCGTACTCATGATAGCAGTCCAATGTCGAGTTGCAAGGTCGTTTTTCGCAGACATGTTCACTCGTCCCATAATAATCTGGCTGACACCGACACTGGCTATTCACGCACCGTTGATGTATATCGCTATAACAGTCGCACCCACTATCGCACATTGTGTGTAATGTGCTGGGTACGTTAGCACACTTACCGATATACGACAAACCAACTGGAGCATACAGTGGCCGACATATGCAATAACTAGCCGTGTCATTATATTGGCTAACGCATGGATCGCGGTAAGATACTTGACAAATTCGGTTATGGTCAAATAGTTGACAATCTTTGTCATTGATACAATAAAATGGCACACATTCCCGGGTAACTTTATCCAGTCTAAATCCATCATTGCACTGGCAAACATGGTCAGCGCAATATTGGTTACGTCTACAGTTGGCCCGCGTTTCACATGGATCAAACTGGGTAATGTTTATGGGTTGCACATTATTTACAAATATTATCAAGGCTACATAATATAAAGTGCTTATTATTATTAATAACTTATATAACCTCATAATAAAATTTTATTTATTATTCATTCCGTTAGTTATAAAAATGATTTAATAGATTTTAATAACTAAACTACTATTATTGTATTTAATTGCACTAATATAATACTTAATACTTTATCGCAGTACTTAAAATTATTGTTTAATTTCAATCAAATAATACAATAGAAATACAATGTTATCTCATAAATGTCAAGTAGAAATTACTCATAAATAGAATTGAGATTATTAAGACATTGTATGATTATCATGAACAATTTCTGTTTTTTAGTTAAGTAATAACAAATTATTTTGATTACAGTGACATTTTGTTAGGAAAATTGAAATTATAAAGATACAAAATGTATAATGTATCCCAGTGTATTTTTTCTTACAAGTTAGTATCCCAGAAATATAAATCTGAGTAAGCAACGCCAAATTGTATCAGGAACATCTTTAATCTTTACATGTTAATAATATTAAAGATTAAAGATTTTTCTTGATACACCTTTGGCATTGACCTTTCAGAAATATATAACTACTTATATATAGTATACATAATATACTAGCACAACGCATACTTGTAAATAAGGTATTATTTATGTTTGCCAACAAAATTATAGTCAATTGTATTTATACTTATGTGCCAATGATTTGATGTATAATTAAGATACCGAGCAATCAAATTGAACTTTCATTATATTTTTTTTAAACATTATATTTTGAGAAGCTTTCAAACTTAATTATTAAAAACTAGTTTCAAATTTTTACTCAAAATCTCTCTCTCTCTCTCTCTCTCTCTCTCTCTCTCGAAATGTTATCTTTAATCATATTTTATACATTAAATTAAGTTTTTATTAAAAAACATTTTTGGCTTAATAATAATTTATATATCTATCAAGTTACTAAAAGTTGTGTTTATATAATACAAAATCTAAAAATATTCTTAAAATTCATTTTTAAAAACTGTATATAAATTACTAGAATATACTTGTATAGTCACGTGTGTAGCAATTAAAATTCACTTTCAAATACTTTTCGTAATCAATAAAAACATTTTAGTTTTACAAATAGTATAATATCTGTGAAAATATGTAATGTATTTGATATGCTTTAAAATATTTTATTAGGTGTGCCCAACAGCTACCTGTCCCATTATCAATCGTATACTAATGTATATAAATTTGTCACTAATTTGTCATTTCTTATCAAATATTTTAGTGGAAATTATTTTTTAATGAAATTTATTTTTAACATTTTTCTAGTTTTGAAAATATTTTGTTTAAAATGCTTCAAAACTATTTTAGCATTAATTAAGTAATTCTTATCATTATAAGTACAACTTGTTTATGAATTTTAAGTAAGTGAGATAGGGAGATTTTTTAACATTGATTAATTACAATTTAATTCATAAGTAGTAATTAGCGTAAATAAATATTAAATGAGCTCATACGTTATGAATATTCAAATTTATTAATGAGTATCATAAATAACATGCAAATTACTAGCAAATTAGATATTATATTCAAATATGTTTGCATTTTTATTATTTTGACATTGATATTGGGTAAACAAAATATTAATATTTATCATATTTCTGCAAGAACCTAATTTGTTACTGATAATTATATTAATTATTATTAATCTAGACAATTAGCACAGACATTTAGTGATAACTTACCATAATAATTTATATTAATATTATAATTTGAATATAAATTTATTTCGCAATAATCTACAAATAAATTTGTAATGTAAACAATATTTTATGTTTTATTGTTTGTAAAAGTGTATTTTTATAATTAAATCATATATATATCATTAACAAGGCAATCAAAATATAATTAATTTACCAGGCTTAATAACAAAAAATGACTGCTAATAAAATACACAATAAATTCTTTGAACTCATAGTTATTCATAAGAAACAAATCATAACAATAGAAACCAATGTCTTTGGCCGACAATCGCTCCATAAATGCCATTAATTTCAGTCTATTTTTATACGAAATTCGCGTATTTTTTGCACAAATATGTGAATACAGTATTGAACGGGATTTATATGCAATTGTGTTAACCATTGTAAACATCATATTCATGAGGAATATAACACAAAATGAAAAAATAAATAAAATAACAAATGACCAAATTGATAATAAAGTCGATTGTTTATCATATGTTAGAAATAGCAATATTTCTAAAGCAGGAGTAATCATATAATAGATTATAAAAAGCATGTATTTTAGGATTTGATGTTTTTAGGACTAAAATATTGTACACATGCTACCGTGAAGCATGATTGCCAAAAAATACACCCAATAATGGGTAACTAGTATCAGGGTCCAAATAAGCCTGTGCTGCAATTAATGAATAGACCGCTGATACCTGAACTACGAGAATATAGCATACCTGAACCAGGTAATATTTAGTCAACAGGTTAAATCGTAAAATTAATTTGCGATCATTTTTAGCGTTCAATTTTGGATCCAATTGTTTGTGTTTAACATTATAGAAAAAGGTGCATGTATAAAATATTTGTCGTAATTCTTGGTATTGAATGGTAATATTAAGAGATAATATTAACAAGCATGCTATATAAATAATAAGTGATATAAATAGTGATCTAAAAATATAATCAAAATGTCAAACTCATAACCATTATTAACTGAATAATTAATTATAAAATCAATATATTCATTTATGTTACTTATTTATTAAAATATACTTGCTTTCATGTCGGATACCGTTATTATTATATAAATAATTTCTAGAATTATAAATTATCTATAATATTATTACCTACAATAAATATTTTTTTAAATCAAGCACTAATTTTACATAAATATTATTCACTATTTTATTTTATTAATTTAATAGAAATATCTTTTTAAACATTAATTGCTTTCCGATAAGTTATTTAACATTAACTATTTACTGTAGATTGCAATGTTTGAATGTTAGCACTGTTATTGTGGGAGTATTATCAATTAATATTTTATAAAAGCATACTTAAAAATAATTAAATACATATTAACCCTTAATTATGGCCTATATATTGTGGTGACAAGTGCTACCCCGAAAACACCCATAAAATTAATTCACATCACAATATAAACCCTTCAAATTAATGGGACTTTTATACACTTTATTTGCCACATAAATATTTTATATTTACTTTGTACGTGCAGTTCACACTGGTATTAAACTAAATTATTACTAGGGAAATACAATGAATTTTATTTATTATTTGTCGTTGATAAATTAATGCTGTTTTATTTTCTATTTTATTTATACATAGTCAACAAAAAATATATAAATTGTTTGAAAATAGTGTATAAATTATCGGCGTTTAACTGTACGCACAAATAATTAATTAGCTATGTACTTGTATGTAATATATTGAATATAAAAACAATAAATTTGTTAATTGAAAATGTTGTGTTGCTGATACCGTAATAACCCTGGAGCATATTATATATTATTATTTGATGTATATTTTTTGTATTGATACCGCCCATTAAAACCAAATTAACCCAAAAACAATAAATTTGTTAATTGAAAATGTTGTGTTGCTGATACCGTAATAACCCTGGAGCATATTATATATTATTATTTGATGTATATTTTTTGTATTGATACCGCCCATTAAAACCAAATTAACCCTTTATAACAAAACAATAGGGTCATTTAATTGATTAATTATTTGCAAATATCGCTTACAGAATTAACCCAGTTTACAAAATGGCTTGATGATACCCTGCGCTTTTATAGTTATAAAGAATGATTTATTTCTAAAACATAATTAGCTAATTTTTCATTAGAAACATATGACCAAGGTACCGTAGTTAAGCGTGCTTGAAATTAGTCATTGATGTGCAAGTTTGTAATATCACATGACTATAATTTAAATGCTAAAATTATATTGTGTAATTAATAAAAATATTTTTAAGCAAATAAGTTAATATCTTTATTTAAATTTATTTTTAACATTTCACATTCATATGGTTTAAACAATTGTGCAAATAATCTCTAATCGTGAGACCTTGGTTAAAATGACAAAAATCATAATTAAAATTTTTGTTTAAACTAAAATTAACATTAATTTATAATTGCATATTAATAGTCTCGGTCTTAGTGGGCGTATTCTGTAGCGAATCGGCATAACTGGGTGGTTGTCGCACAACCCCACCCCCATTACCACTATACCCTGGTGCACCTAGGCCATCTAAATACAAATCTCTCGGAACCCTCCTAACCGCTATAAACTCCACATCTCTATTATCTTGATTAACCTGGTTAACATGATCGGCATTAAATGTCCGAGTGATTATTTGCGGTGAATGCTCTTGATAGTTTTCGTTATTAATATGATTAACATCGGAATCAGTGCCATAATTACTGCATATAGTGGTTTGTCTCGAAAATACCCTCATATCAATTTGACCAGGATCATTAGCACTTAGTGAATCGCGTGGTGCCTTTTTCCGATTCCTATTCCTACGCCATATCACCATGAACATTACTAGTAAATTAGCCACACCAATTACGGTCAATATAATAGCCCACACAGGCATGCCCTGTCCACCCTGATCATCTACAACCGATTTATCAGTGACACTTTTATCTATGGGCGATGTCGATTTAGTGCCCAGGTCATGCACGCATTTACCCCCGTTATGCTCATCAAACACATAGTGAGTATCGCATAGACACTGATGGCTAGTTTGTATGCACACCCTATTCGGGTCATACGGAAGCATACACTCCTCGGTGGAGTTACACGGCTTATATTTGCACACATTATTAACCGGGTAATAGTTAGGCGCACACCGACACAAGTCATCCACGCAACTCTGATACGGATCGCTAGTACAGTCGCAACTGTTCCGGCACTTACTACCCAGGGATGTAGGTATGAGTTCGCACCGGTAGTTGTTATCGGTGTTCATTTCGTATAGTGGCTCGCACATACAATTTTTAATGGTGTAATCCTGGTTATACTGGCACAGGTAGCTGTTGCGATTACGGCATATTAGGTGGGGATCGTCCACTTGACATTCCTCATCCCGTTGACACTGTACTAGCTCACATGTTTGTTTCGCCTGGTTCCATTTGCTTGAGTTTACACACTGGCAAGTTTTATTGGTACAGATTAATAGTCTGTCCTCCCTGCAATCGGTATCGTGGGCACAAGTAGCATTTCTGAATTCATTACTCGGTGCAGTTTTCGGTAAACTTTCACTTGGTGCACTTTTGTCAGCGACGACATTTAGTAAATGAGGTAGTTTAATTATTAATAAAATTATATAAATATGACACTTTAATAGCATTTTTTTATTTTTTATTTTTAAGTAATTCCCAATTATTAACTTGATTCATTTCTTACTTGAACAATTTAATGATTTAATTTTAAAATTATATAAACATTATCAACAAAATGCCCTGGTTGTATTGAATGTAATTTTTACCCTTGAAACACAAATTATCATTTATAGATAATTTACAAAAAGGATGTGAAAATTTTAACACGTGTTGCCTACAAAACTTGGAACTTGGTCTATTAGCACTGTAATTAATTTCATATTAGATTAATAAATTGTGAAAAAACAATAAAATTATTATAAATAATATCCACATAAAACTTTTATTTAAAAAGTTATTTTGAAAGTAAAATGCATGCTACAATTCATTTGTATTATATTATGCTGTACATTAAATCGTATATAATTTACTCGTCAATACCCTTAAAATTTTTATATTATATAATTGACAACAAACATAATAAGGGGTTCATTACCTATGGACAGCTACTTATACCTGTATATTATGATAGAGTCTACGGATTATTAAAATATTTTCATTGAAGTCAAAGTCAATCATCGATTTGCGGCTAAAAACTACTCATTTGATTGACTGTTAATAACGTGTTGAATAAATGCATAATAAATATGTGTTTTTCATTCAATACACAATTTAGTCTTTCAGTGAATGTGTGATTAGTTTTTAAAAATATTGCCAAATCTTTTAGATGTCTATTATTAAGCAAATGTTGAGTTTATTTCATATAATAAAGGGCTGGGTTAGTGTATAATTTTATACGCTATATTTTAAATTATAAAATTTACAGATTATATTGTACAATTAAATTTAATAGACCCTTATATAGTTATGTAATATAGCAAAATATTTTTTAAAATTAAAATATTTATTAAAACACAATTGTACCCTAACAACAATATTGCACATTAAAAATATTTAACTAATTAATAGTCTTTTTATAAAACTGTAAACTTATCCATAATTTGCTATTTTTATAAATATATATTGTATAAGTTTATATCAAAAACTTAGAAATATAATTAGCATGCTAACATATTAAATGCATACTCTTAACAACCACCTTGGCAACTCACTAGGGCATAATTATACACCCCGATCAGTCACACATTTTTGTGTTGCACAGAGCTCATTTATTTAAAACAGTCGAGATTTATTTGAAAAGCACATACCTGTGCGCTCACTCGCCAGCAGTCAGTTATAATAGCACTGAATAGGCAACTGATGAATGATTGAGAAGTTTGGGTGTGTTTTGGGAAAGGTATGGCTAAACCAAACTCGCGACCATTGATTAACTGCTGAATGACTGTTAATGACATGAGGTATGTGTGCGTTAATTGTGTGCACACTCTGTATATACTGTATAATTAACTGATAGTTTTGTGGTTCACTTTTTTTGTATGATTTAAATATTTCAATATAAATACCTGTTTATTAAGTCCATTGAATGAAATGCGTGTAAAATATACAGTATTTTGATAATAATTCTTATAATTATTCATAACTAATCCTTTTCACTATATTCACGATTGTATGCAAATTGTAGTGATTATTGTATGTAATTATCACGAGTTTATGTAACAATAAATATGTATTTATGAACTAATACATAAACATAAATATTTTTTGAGTACATACTATTATATTTATAAAATGTATTTTTACACTAGCACATAATAATTAATTTCAAAAAATATACACAATAAACTAAATGCTAAACTAATGCTTAATATTTAATATAATAATATTTTTAAAAATTTGTATATTATTATCAAGCAACCCTCATATTTTCACAACAATATCCCATATCCCGGGTGAATTAACCCTGATTACGCCTTACCATAAAAATCATCATTACATTTATTAGGAAAACAATTTGTTTTATAATAAAACACAATCTAGTGGTTAGGGATATGCGGGGGGCACCGGGATTATCGCGTAGGGATTTAACACTATTATCTATTATAATTGATCAGGGACACTCGTATCGAGAGGGCACGAGTAGTTTAATTACATATACCCACAAAAAACTATATTACGGACTAACCGTTAATATATTAGATAGTTTATGATAGTTAACTGTGTCAAATTCATACATCCCGGTGCTATTAGACTGTGAACCACCATTAAGGCCTATACCCATGTCAGGGGACATACAGATGTGAGGCCAACCCCGTCGTAATAATAACCAAATTGTGGCCCTTTTTGTGCAATCATTACTATATTGTACTCAATTGTATCGTAAAGTCGGTGTTCATTGGACTGGTGAGCACCGGGAGTACGTACGCGACCACAGGGCCTATACAACACTGTAATCCCTTATATAATTTTGACAATTTTATAACTAATGATAGACTTGTTGTATTTTATATGGGGAACGGTAGTTTGGCATGTGTATAAACTAGATTTTTGTTATTAAAATTAATAATAATTAAACATTCTCTATCAATTGTAGTAAGATAGTTAGGTTGCATTATTTAAAATAAGCATAGTTAATAATTTCATTTGATTATTATTTGTTATTTGTATCATGCATCAAAATAATCTTGCAACAAAAAATTAATTTGAAAATATAAAAAAATTGTTGATAGTGAACACGACAAAATTGGTAGAAATACGTTGACCAATATTATTAAAATGTATCCCAATTTATTGCAAATTATTTTATAATAATTATAACTTTACAGTTTACAAATATTACATATTTTAATCTCCAAAATATACTATAAAACAGTGTGTGTGTGTGTGTGTGTGTGTGTGTGTGTGTGTGTGTGAGA
>CAJPVJ010003017.1:0-11782 GCA_905397405.1 Oppiella nova
GGTATTACGAGGTGGAGGACAACCTCCAGGACTTCCACACCTATACCATCGTATGGAGTGAATCGGGAATCGATTGGTTCTTCGACGACAGAAATTATTTGTCGTTTAATTTGAGTGAAAAACTGTCCGATAGTTTTGATACAATTGGACAGCCGTTTGATAGGCCCTTCCGGTTGGGTATGTTGTTAGGTGTGGGCGGCGAACATGTATTTCCCGACCAAGTATTGGGTGATAATGACTACAAAGACTGGAACTGTTCGGCACTTATTGTCGATTATGTGAGAGTCTATCAGTGGGTGAACAGTAATGATAGCGTACAGGCGCTGCATACCAGTGCTGATGGTCAGGCCGTTAGCGCCGGTAGTGTGTGTGATGGTGTTATGGCAGCGGTTAAGTCAATGGAAAAGTCGACAAAAATGAAAAGTAACTTACTTTACTTACTTTTACGCAACTTTATACACCACTTTTTGCTTTCGTTACCTGATAAATTATTATTACATTAATAACACGAATAGCATACACACTATGTCCAAAACTTTGAAATTAAAATAAGTTAATATTGTTAAACATATCAACTAACATTATTAAATTGTACTGTATATTAAATTTGATTTAGCATTAAAAATGTTTACAAATTAAAGCTTGTTAATCTTATTATATATTTAATGAATAGTAAGTTTATATAAAATATTGTATGATTTATGAATCTAAATATTTATTATAAAACGGAATTGTTAAAAAATAAAATTTAAAGTATTACTTTTTAATTTTCATGTATTTTTAATTAACAAGTAGTGAACTTATAAACACAATTACTTTATTAGCGGTATAAAGTTATAAACTCAAACCCAGAATCGACTCAATTATCCAAATAATAAAGTCTTTGCCATTTGTGCCAAACCATAGACCAAATAGTCCTTCAATATATGACATATACTGTATAATGATTGCTAGTCTAAATGATTGTGAATTTTAAGTTTAAATTTTTAAAAATTAACTTTTTACCAAACGTGTAATTAGCACATAGGCCAAATGTAGTAATTGTTGCCATAATTTGATTAATTTTTAAAAATTTACTAATTGGCTTAATTAAATTAATTAATTGTATTGTAAAATTGGTGTAAATGTTAAAAATACCGCCACAAATATTTCAATGAATTTCATTGAATAAATTGCCATAATTTGATTAATTTTTAAAAATTTACTAATTGGCTTAATTAAATTAATTAATTGTATTGTAAAATTGGTGTAAATGTTAAAAATACCGCCAGTTTATAAAGTTACTTAAAGTAACTTATTACTCAAGTATATTCTGTATGGTTTATAACACATTAAATAATTTGGGAATATTCAATTTTGTGAATATGTTATGATAATATGAATGTTTGGGAAGGGTTTCCTATGAACCCATTTATGACATAATATGTAATATATTAACAATCCTTAAACACAATGTGTTATCCGTTTCCGGAAAGGCTGTCTTCAAAACACACATCAGTTTCATGTGATTAGCCATCGATTAACCATTTGTTGCGTCCATTGGTTAGAAAATTGTGTGACATTTGAATTGTTTGAGTGAATCAACGAAACAAAGTTGTCACCAATGGCTGGACCTATGGCTCGCACTGATTGGGACAGGTATTCATATTTGATGCATACATTTGTGTGTGAAATGACTTTTAAGTTAATTGTATTCATCTTTATTCATAGATTTTGTCATAAAGTGGATAAAAACTTCTGGAAAGACATGAATGATTGGGGGAAAGGCGTCGAAAAGTTTTTCACTGACGGCCCCATCACTCCGGTATTCAAACCGGAGTTCAATGGTTTGAAGTCGAGGTTTGTGTCATATTTTGTGGCCATTTGTGTCCATTTGTGTGGCAATACATGTGATAATCACTTGTATTCATAGTATGCGCCAAGAATTGGACCAAAAGGCAAAAGAAAGCAATGGTTTGAGAGAAGAGTTGTTGGCTTTGAAGGCATCGAAACTTGAGGCGGAAGTGAAGACATTGAGGGAAGCGATGAAAGACATGAAAGACATGAATGATATGAATGTAAAAGATGTGAAAGACTTGAGACACGAGTTGATGTCTTTGAAGGCTTTAAACGAGACAATGATTTGTGAGAACAAAGAGTTGACTCAAGAGTTGATGTCTTTGAACATAAGGTTTAAAACTTGTATTTCACTCATTATTATCTAATAATTGTTTGATTTGATGGTATTAAACAGTTGTGCGGACTCTGAGTCTAAATCAGATGGAAATGAATCCCAGAATTCGTTGATTAATACATTTGGTGTGAATAATGGAGAGACAAATGCTGTGGAAATGTTGAATGAGATCGTTTCATTTAACTTTTGTCGGTAGTCAAATTACTTACCGTACTTACTTCTATTTCTGTTACGCAACTGTCGTGAGCTCCTCTAGGCATTTCACTACCTGTTGTGGCTGTGACTTAGGTGCCGGTCATTTGTGTCCGATGACGACTCACTGGTATTGGCCCGGACTGCCTATAACGGGCCCTGGTACTACTAGTTATAATGATAAATGTTGTCATCAATTTAATTGGTTTGTTTTTAATCTCTATAGGTTTTACTGGATTAGATATTAAGACGATTGGATAAATTGATCACTTTTTTGCATTTAATAGGTTTTGATTAAAATGATTTTCTTTAATTATATATTTTTAACAAATCATTAATCGTGTAATTATTTTATTTAATCATTGCCATACATATTTACTTTCAATAATGTTTGTGACAACCGGTAAATAATTACATAATTATTTTATACATTTTTAATTATCGCTATAATTTTTATAAGAAACATTTTTATCAATGGTTTAAACTTTTTTTGTGTAACAAATAATTATAATTGTTATTTTATGTAATATAATCTGATTAAAACATTTTTGGAAATAAAGCACGGGTATTAATTTTGTTATCCAGTAAATTCGGAGCAATTAAGCGACCGTTTCATATAAGAATCTAAATAAATTCTGGTCATAATAGCCGGGTCCTTAATCAACCATTCATTGCGTTTATCATCGCAATCGAATTGATTATAAGGTATACTCAATGTATTGTTGGGATGGGATGTAAAGAACCCTTTGAATGCCTTCTCAGACAAATAATTCCACATTTGTTTGCTTACAAAACCAGGATTCGTGACCACGAGCCGCACCGGTCGACCCAAATGGCTGTACGACAGGCCATCAAATGACTTACTGTGCACATATGGATTGAATACTAATCGCAGATCTAATGTGGTTTTCGATGGACTAAATTGCAGTAAGCCTTGAGGTATTTGAATCATACACGTAGATTTAATAGTCAACTTGGTCAATTGTTTGACATCATAAAAAGCATTGTCGGCAATAAGTGTCAACTGGTCACCAATTTCAATTTCTTTTAAATTATTCAAACCATTGAAAGCATTGGCGGGTATTGTCGACAGACCAGTCCCACTCAACTCTATGGACTCGAGTGACGGAATATTCTTGATTACGGCAAACAGGTCGGTGCCATTACCTGGACTATGATCCAGGTTAGGCGTGTCTTTAAGGACAATATAGTCGAGTCCTTGACCTATGAAGGTCTGAGTGTCTATATGGCGTAGGGAGTGGTCTTTTCTGATGAAAAATGCGGCCATTTTTATGTCTCCAAAACTGTTGGCATCGATTCGCTTAATACTAGTGTTTGATAGGAACAGGCGTTTGAAAAACTTTTCATTTTGGCTTAACTTTTGGCTCAGGTTTGCAAACAAGCCTTTCAGGTCTGTTATGTGATCGCAATCCAGTCGTAAATAGTCGCCACTCGTAAGCATACAACTGCATGGCTCCAGTAGCTTAGGTTCCGGACATGTAGGTGACCCCTCGCATAGGTATGTAATAATTGTACATACAATTAAAACTGAAGTGTATTTCAACATATAAATCATTTTTGTTTTTAAATATACAGTAAATGAATCGTTAACAATATATAAGTCTAATAATAAAATGAATCTTTTATGAAAAGGATTTATTTAATATACAATTTTATGACACAATTGTATTGATCGGCATTTGTATAAATAAGTATTATTGACAAGTATAGCATTGTATCATTATATTCTGTATGTTAAATAATTATTATTCAAATCAAATGACTATATTGTCAATAAACGAAATATTTTATACATAACCTGTATGCTATGCAAACACTATATTTATTAATATTATTATGTTTGTTATAATTTAATTATATTTTAATTATATTTTAATTATATTTCCACAGTTAGGTTTATAAATCTTAAAACTTTGATAATGTACATACTATGTACTACAGTGCATAGATCTAATTATTCAGGACAAATATTACAGTATAAACAATTATTTCAAAATTTTTATTTATACAACTTTTTCATTGATAACAGCTAATTATAAAACAAAATTTATGTTTTCTATCCAAATAATTAATAACATTATTTTTATTAGCAATTAATCCCTTTACTTCCCCCCAAATCTGAATAAACTCTGGATTTAATATTTGAGTCCTTAATCACCCATTCATTGCGAGTATCGTTACAATTAAAGTGAGTGAAAGGTATACGCAAATCATGTTTGGGATGGGATGTGAAAAAGCTTTTGAATGATTTCTCATCCAGATAACTCCACAATTGTTTGTTTACACGATGTGGGTACTTTAATACACTCCAGATGTACTTGTCGGTGGCAAACATGAGCACCGGTCTATTCAAATTACTGAACGACAGGCCCTCAAATGACTTACTATTTAAATATGGATTACCGATGAATCCAAGGTATAACTGTTTGGTTGACGGACTTAATTTCAATAGACTTTCTGGTACTTTTGTCAATTGCGTTAAGCCAATAATCAACCAGGTTAATTCCTTTACCTCATAGAAAACATTATCGGCAATAGTAGTCAACTGTTTGTCATAAATAGCAATATGTTGTAAATTATTCAAACCATTGAAAGCATTGGCGGGTATTGTCGACAGACCAGTCATTGCAAAGTCAATGGACGAGAGTTTGGGATTGTTTCTGATCAGTGCAAATAGATCGGTATTATTATCCAGGTTAGGCGTGTCTATGATGGTAATCTCGTAGAGCGATTGGTCTTTGAAGGTCTGGGCGTCGATATAGCGTAAGGAGTGGTCGTATTTGAGATAAAATCTTGAGATCTTAATGTCCGACAAACTGTTGCCATCGATTCGCTCGATATTTGTGTTTACGAGGTATAGGTAACTGAAATGCTTTTGATCTGAGGCCAACCTTTGGCTCAGGTTTGCAAACAACCCTTTCAGATCTGTTATGTGATTGCACTCCAATTCTAGCAAGGATATTTCTCCACTATATCCACATTTGCATGGCTCCAGTAGTTTGGCTCCTGGACAAGTTGTTGCTTCAACCCACGCACCCATAGTAATGATACATAATACAAATAATTCATATCTTAATTCAATATACATGTTATACTACCGTATTTGATAATAAAATTATAATAATAGCTTCAATTTTTAAAGTGTAGTGTTTATAAAATAATAATTTTAGCATAACCTCATGACAAGATCTATTAATTTATCAGCATTTGTTTATCAAGCAATTCTATCATTATATCAGAATAATTAGTAAATATTTCAATGAATTTATTTCATATCAATTGAAGTTCTGAACAAACAATTTAATTATATTTATATTGAAATAAATTTCAATTAAAAATTATATTTCTTTTAGTAAACCCTTTAATCAATAATAAAAACAATCGTGATTATTTTTTCAAAAAATATACAACTACAAGCAAATTTGACTACAATTTAATCATTGTATTTAGCATTAAGCATGCTCCGTTTTTCTATAGAAATATAACACTGTTCCGGGAAAGTATCCGTTTATATTTCAGTGTTATACCTTTTATACCTTAAAAATGTTAATCAAAGTTAAATTTTATTAAACATCAATTAATTAATAACAAAATTTGTAAACATTTGTGATTTAAATATTTATATCTGTACTATTTATTCAACACGAATTTTATTAATTTGTTTTTTTGGTGTCAGCTTAATGTAGGAAATATTTTTAAATTGCTATTTATTTAAACAATTATTAATCAATGGTTTAAACCTAAAGTGTAACAAATAACTTGCGAACAAATGGCTTGCTTTCTAATAAAATCTCAATAAATTCTTGTCTTGATATCCGGGTCCTTAATCAACCATTCATTGCGTTTATCATAGCAATTGAATTGATTATAAGGTATACTCAATGTATTGTTGGGATGGCATGTGAAGAACCCTTTGAATGTCTTCTCAGACAAATAACTCCACATTTGCTTGTCTTCAGCTTCAAAACCAGGATCAGTGATCACGAGCCGCACCGGTCGACCCAAATGGCTGTACGACAGGCCATCAAATGACTTACTGTTTACATATGCATTGCTTATTAATTGAAGACCTAATGTGGTTTCCGATGGACTAAATTGCAGTAAGCCTTGAGGTATTTGAGTCATATTTGTAAATCCAATAGTCAACTTGATCAATTGTTTCGCATCATAGAAAGCATTATCGGTAATAGTAGTCAAGTGTTTGTCATAAATTTCAATTTCTCTTAAATTATTCAAACCATTGAAAGCATTGGCGGGTATTGTCGACAGACCAGTCCCACTGAACTCTATGGACTCGAGTGACGGAATATTCTTGATTACGGCAAACAGGTCGGTGCCATTACCTGGACTATGATCCAGGTTTGGCGTGTTCATCAGTGCAATATAATCGAGTGCCTGGCCTTTGAAAGTCTGGGTGTCGATATGGCGTAGGGAGTAGTCATTAGTGATTTAATGATAGTAGTCATTCGGAAATTTTTATGTCTCCCAAACTGTTGGCATCGATTCGCTTAAGTCTAGTGTTTGATAGGAACAGGCGTTTGAAAAATCTTTGATTTGAGCTTAACTTTTGGCTCAGGTTTGCGAACAACCCTTTCAGGTCTGTTATGTAATTGCAATCCAGTTGTAAATAGTTGTCACTCGTAAGCATACAACTGCACGGCTCCAGTAATTTGGGTTCCGGACATGTAGGCGACCCTTTGTATAGGTACGTAGTAATTATACATATAATTAAAATTGAAGTGTATTTCAACATATAAATCATTTTTGTTTTTAAATACACAGTAACTGAATCGTTAACAATATATAAGTTTAATATTAAAATGAATTTTTTATTAAAATGATTTATTTAATACCGTATATAATTTTATAACACAATTGTGATTGTGATTGATCGGCATTTGTATAAATAAGTATTATTGACAAGTATTGTATCATTATACAGTATTCTGTATGTTAAATAATTATTATTGAAAACATATTATTGTATTGTCAACAAACGAAATATTTTATACGTAACCTGTTTGCTGTGCAAATCAACCAGGTTAATTCCTTTACCTCATAGAAAACATTATCGGCAATAGTAGTCAACTGTTTGTCATAAATAGCAATATGTTGTAAATTATTCAAACCATTGAAAGCATTGGCGGGTATTGCCGACAGACCTGTCATTGCAAAGTCAATGGACGAGAGTTTGGGATTGTTTCTGATCAGTGCAAATAGATCGGTGCCATTACCTGGATTATTATCCAGGTTAGGCGTGTCTATGATGGTAATCTCGTAGAGCGATTGGTCTTAAAATGTTTGAACAAACTACGATTTAAATCTAATATTAGTAATTTATACAATTTTATGAACTGATTTTAAATGTGTTGTCAAATCGTATTTATATCCATAACTTTTATCACAATTTTTTTCGCTACACTTAAATAATTGTTGAGCTAAATGTTTACGCTTTATATGTCTATTCAATTCACGAGTTGTGAAAAAGGCTTGATTACAATCATTGCATTTATGAGACTTTATATTCATATGTCTTTTTTTATGTCTTTGTAGATCTGAGTTGCGTTTAAAACTTGTTTCGCAGTCATTATAATGACAAACAAATGGCTTTTCGATCGAATGTATGGCTTTGTGTCGATTTAGCCTACATTTTAAGGCGAAAGTTTTGCCACAATTTCTTTCTTTACATTTAAATGTTTTACTTTTTAAATGAGATGTTATTTTGTGTCTATTTAAGCCGACTTTTTGTGTAAACTGTTTGTGACATTCACTCCAATCGCATACATATCTCACGTTTAAATGAGCAGTATTTTTATGTCGAATTAAATGAGATGATTGTTTATAAATTTTATTGCAATTTTCATAATCACAAATTTTATAAATTGTTGAGGGGGTATATTTCTGTTCATTTAAAAGCATTTTATCACTTATTTTACATGAATTCAAATCAATTGAATTGCAATTCATTGACAAATTCACTGCATTTTCGCATTCAATCCCTTCACACAAAACACTTGCATTTTGTGACAAAAAACACTGCATTTTATCCAAACTTTGACATAAATCTCGAAATTCACACAAATTAGACAATAAGCACTTCATAGCAATTAAAGCTAATACTGTATATAAATCAAACCTTTATAAATTAATTATTAACCAAATATAACCTAGAGTACAATCAATACAGTATAACAGTAATGGAGAACTAATGTTAAACCGGTAAATAGGAAACAATTAAAACACGTGTTTTGTCTGATTATTGAAAACCTGTTATTTAGTAGATTTGGTGATAAGAAGTTTAAAAGTTTGCTTTAAATTAAGATAATTTTGAGACATTTATATGTAAATCCTTTCAGTTGTCTAAAACAAAAGCATTTCATTTGCAATTCAAATGTATACATAATGTATGCATTGAATGCATTGCAATTTGCAACCATTTATTTCAATACACGTTTCATTGTCTAGAAATAAAGTGTCTGTGAAATCGCTTACGTTATCATTGAAACGACAATCAATTGTGACATTAATAATGACGACTAAAAGATATCTGAGGATCCGTTTAAGTGATGCCAAGTATAGGGAACCGGTATTAGTGCCGATTGTCTATAAAAAGTCATTTTATGGCAAAGACCTCAAGCAATACCTGCAGTCAAACCAATTGTTTGTCAATGATTTGGACAAAATTCACGCCAAACCAGTCAATAATGGCATCGATAAGTCAAACGATATATTTTTATTGCCGGATAACGTGGATGTCTCGCCATTTCTGTGCGATTATGTCATCGAAATCGTACCCAAAAGTGGTAAAGAGATGCAGTATTTGTCGAAAACTAAGTATATTTTGAATTGTATTTAAAAACTATTGATTTATTATATGTTTTGCGTTTGTATTGATAGGTGTGTCGAAGAGTTGTCCCAAAAGTTGAGTGAAATGTCGACAGAAAATAAGGATTTGTCGGAAGAGTTGTCGGCTTTGAAGGCATCGAAACGTATGATTGAGACGGAAGTCAAAGTACTGAGAGATGCCATGAAAGCCATGAATGATGTGAAGGAAACGGTAGATAAAGGACTGAAATAGGAGTTGATGTCTTTGAATGCAATCAACAAAGAGTTGAATC
Source organism: Oppiella nova (assembly GCA_905397405.1). Lineage (NCBI taxonomy): Eukaryota > Metazoa > Arthropoda > Arachnida > Sarcoptiformes > Oppiidae > Oppiella > Oppiella nova. Next base: position 9,505 of record CAJPVJ010003017.1, read on the forward strand.
AAGAGTTGCTTTATTTGAAGGAAACAAATGAGAGAATCGATTGTGAATTACAAAAGACTTTGAACGAGAGGTTTGCTTTTGATTTCATTAGAAATTTATATTTATTTTGAATTATTTTTATTTTATTTTTATGGCATAAACAGTGGTTCAGAGACTGATTGTACATCCCGTGGAAAGGGATCACAGAATCCATTGAACACCACGAGTGATAAGGATGTGATGGAAATGTTTAATGAGATCTTAAAACACATCCAAAAGACAAATGATTTGATGAATGGTATGAATGGAGAGAAGGATAAGGCGTTGACAGCACTCGAGGGGATGAGACAAGTGATCGACAACACAGACACTGAATCCACGGCTAGTGTTGAGACAATGAGTGAAAACATGAATCAATTGAATAGTGAGACTAAAACTTTTGGTCAAAGAGTGGCAATTGTGTGGACTCTGAGTCTTTGACCAAAATTCAATGTATTCACCGATTGTCTCATTAATATTACCATCAATTCATTCATTTATTACTTAACGTCTAATAAACAGGTCCCCACGTATGGAAGACATACTTCTGGACCAAATGGCAGATAAAATCTCATGGTTTGAGCAAAAATATAGCAAACTTTTGGTGAAAAACTGTGAAATATGGCGACAATTATCTGGACTTAGATTTGTGTGAATACTATCGTAAAGTAGTCTTCAAATGAATTAATTATTTAGTTATTTATTTCAATAAACAGCACTTTTCTGATGAATCAAGTAATGGACGAAATGTTGACTCAATTCACGGATCAATTAACTGATGACAAGAATAAACTCTAAATATTTTATAAATACAATACTAATTAATGTGAAATAATACTTTTAATACACATAATTTGATATGATTATTAATTTTTGACTGCTTAGAATTATAATTACATAAACTTAACCAAATCATAATTTTTATAATTTTTTAAATTCATAATTTGCTTGAACACTTTTAATAATTACCGCTATTTTTGTAGACTTATACTGTAGTCGAAAATATTCTGTAAAGTTTTCTAATTGTTTTGTATTTAAATGTTAAATCGTTAATCAGCAAACTTTTTATATATTTTTTCATAATACTTAAGTGTATTTGTAGTTTACAAATTGTCATTTTCATACAAACTATTAACAACTAAATCTGTTGATCTCTGATTATGGCAATCATAGCCAACGCTTTCATAATTGTAATAAATACTACTTCTGGATCTGTTATCCGAGGTTTGAATATAACTTTCATATGTATTCACATTACAAGCGGTATTGTCATAGAAAATGCTTAAATTAGTGTCACGGATAACCCGTTTTAACATTTTTAGTCGAATACACAAATAAATAACAATTGGTATTGAAATTAGAAATAGAGTTAAAGTGATTATAGAGACAATTAATATTGTATCGGCACCTGCAGTATCAGATTCAGTGTTTTTGTCAACCCATTTAGATACCTTGACATATTCTATACTAAGTTTAGTCTTTTTCCATTGTTTGTGCTCATCATCAGTTAGGATATGATTGTCAAACTCATGTCCACCCACTTGTAGATCAATAACCAATTTATAGGGGGAATGGAAGGGTAGGTCCTTATGATTAGTATTTGAAATATTACTTAAGGCTAATGAATGCAAATGGTTTTCATCAAAAAACCATTGAATGTGAGTCTCATTCCAGTCGACAGTATAGGTGTGAGAGTGTTGAAGGTTTAGTGAGGTATGGGATCCATAAAATGGTTTATAGGGAGCGGGATAACAAATCTGTATGCCATAGAAAATATGTGCTGTCTGAATTTCATTGACAATATCTATCCGTCCTTTGGGTGTATTTCCAGAACTCTGTACCGACTCTAGCCGTATGTCTGTCCGTAACATTTCTCCCACCGGAAGGGCGGCTCTTATCTCGAAGCGACCGTAAGTCCAGTGCTGTGTCGACGTAACCATAGCTGACGTGTATTTTCTGGTGTTATATATGGAGTTCCCTTGGAGTCGCCCCGGTTTTAGGGACAGTATTTCATTATTACTTTTAATATTGTGGCGAGTGTTTGTATAACAATACACTCGACTTGAATTACCTTTCGTATTATGAAATGAATTAATGAAGTGTTAATTTTATTTTAAAAAAATTAACTCACCTAGACATTTGTTATCATACCACTCATTAGCTATAATCCAATTGTCAGTAATGTTTGGATTTGTGAACTCATCACTCCATACCACTTGTAATTGTTTAACACTTTTGACACAATTTATTGATATAATTA
>CAJPVJ010003018.1:0-11782 GCA_905397405.1 Oppiella nova
TGAATTATATCAGCCTTAATAATTATAAGCCTTTCCCACCGATTATGGATATTTGGAAAGTGTTTCACAAATACGTCTGGTTTTGCGCTATCATTGCGTTCATTGTTATGATAATCACCGATAGATTAGTGTATAATAAAAGCCCTCAGAATTGTCGCCAGAATATTCTGTTTCACAACATTTGGGTCTATTTTAAACCTTTTCTAAAAATACCTGAAAACTTAGGCTATTCCAACTATTTGTATATAATCTGGGTATTTTCAATTATACCACTGGTATCCATTGTTCAAAATGACTTGACGGCCAAAATGGTGAACCGGGATGTGATGAACGCCGACACCATCGATGATATGCTGGACACCCGGCTCACTGTCTATGTAAACTCCGATTACGACCATTTCTTTACGTCCCGAGACTTTTACCAACAATTTGAGCCTACATTTAGGGAAAAGTATATCAAAATGATTAAGAAATTACAAAAAATAAATGCTAGAGAATTGTTGACAGACATCCTTGCTCAATTAGATGAGCATTCCATTCATTATATATTCAAGGATATAGTGTTTATAACGGATGAGTTTTATACCCTGGCCATTGCCGCTGTATTCAAAAGGTTTGTGTCCTATCATCTGGGCCAACCCTACCTACCATTCCCGTCGACAGCCCTATGCTATGAACCAGAATTTAAATTCGCCAAGGAAGCCGATATGATGTAATTATTTTGTTTGAAATTTATATTAAAGTTTTTAAAGTTTTGTAATATTTTTTGGCGTCAGTTCTCAACGGCTATTCGAGTCATCATTATTTCACTTCTGGTATCGTCTGAAAGCCGAGTATTTTCTCGAAATGTATTTAAAAATCGTCGAAAAGTCTGGACTTCTCGGTGACAAACATGTGGCCGACTATTATGTGGACCTCATCCCCGTATACCAGCCCCTGGCCTACAAAACACTGCAATCGCTTTTCGTGTGTATTATGTATTGCTTTGTGTTCTGTTTTGGTGTGACTTCTGTGGAAATGCTGTATAAAACTGAACATAAGTTAAAGATTGATTCAGCTAGGTTAGCATTGAAACTAAAATGTGTTATAATAGTCCAGAGATTGGGTATTCGGAAAGTTGATGATTAATTAGTACTTTAAAGTTTCAATTTAAAATCTATCATAAATATATTTTATAATTTGCTTAAAAATAAATTGTATTTTATTTTACAAATTTTTAATACCGGAGCCTCAAATGATTGACCACTGAATGTATGACACATCTATGGATTATTATAAGAAAACTGTATATCACTGACTAAACTGTACCCGACCATTGTATTTAGGCTACTTGATGAATCTATAAGCCATCATAACTAAATTAAGTTGTTTGTGACATTAAATTAATTTTTATTATGATTNACACATCTATGGATTATTATAAGAAAACTGTATATCACTGACTAAACTGTACCCGACCATTGTATTTAGGCTACTTGATGAATCTATAAGCCATCATAACATTTAATTCAACAAACACTGTAATTTAATTAAAAATAATACTAAATTTAAACCATACTACCATATTAATTATTAAAAATTTTAAATAGTAAACATATAAATAACTGACTATGTATCTTTACTAATTTTGACCTATGAATAAACATTAATAAACAAATTAATTCAAATAAAATGTTTATGGTACAAATAATTATAATTTATTTTGACCATTAATTCTGTAATATACAACCTAGAATAAAACGAGCTTGTACTAATGTGGTCACTCACGGGGCCATAAACCATAATAGTTTTAAAATAAATGTTTTTTACTTTGTAAATATATTTAAAAATTATTTTTGTAATAAATTCTTGTTATCATTGAATACATGATAATTTTTGAGACAATCAGTGATATCTATAGCGACTACTAGGGAGTATACTATAAACGAGTATATTGATATTTATTATCCACTAAACTTTTAATACTGTAAACATTTTAACTTAATGTTTAACTTAATTTAACATTTTCACAAAATTTTCTAGCTAAAAAAATCAGTAAATTAAATAATTTATTTATCTATGAATAATTATATTTTGAATTTAATGAATCAATAGTAGCAGGTAAATAAATCATAAATTAAGTTACACCCTATTGACGTAAATTATTTATAATTATAATAGTGTTATGAAATATTAAATCTAATAGGTGTCACACAAAATAAAGGAAATTAAAATTTGAAATTAAAATTTTATTTACAAATAGTATTGCATAACACATTTTAATATTTTATTACAATTTAGTTTTATTAATAATATTACATTAGAAACACAAATGAATACATGAGACTCTATGATTGGGTTATTACCACTGTGAAACAAGTAATCATTAATAATAATTATTATTAATAAAACACTAATTAAAATAATAAAACTTAATTATTGTCCCTGACACAAAAATGTAAAACACAATTGGATTATAAGACATTTCTAAAAATATTTTTCAAGATCTTAAGAATCTTGAAAATTATAAAACATTTGCAAAATGACCTTTTTCAAAGATATGCTTTTAGAGTGCGCTACTCCATTCGAATATATTAATTCACATGAATTTGATCTGTGGTTCAAATTCGTGACACTCGTCAACATGTCTTTTATAGACTGCACGACATATCTATCAACCGGTGAACTACCCAAACGGGACAACACTTTTAATATCATGAAGTTTCACGACCAGGTAATCAACACCAAGTTTGAAATATATGTATTTATATGAATTTTATATTAATGATAAGTAATGTAAATATATGGTAATACTAGAAAGAGTTCTTAGAGGTGCCACCAAAAAACGGGACGGCATTTTATTACTCACCCGTTAGTCCAATATTATCCATCATTGGGCAGCAGTTTAATTACAGGTGAATATTAAATTCAGCATGATTAAATTATTTTAACAATTAATTTTTATTCTAATGATACAATTATAGCATAAATCTGTATATATTTACGTGCGATGAGGATGACTACGCGGCAAACATATCGGAGACTGAAATGGTTGGCCAGGGATTGTTGACAGCAATAGATGACACATCTATGGATTATTACCAGAAAACTCAGTATCACTCACTAAACTGTACCCGACCACTGTATTTGGCGTACTTGATGAATTATATCAGCCTTAATAATTATAAGCCTTTCCCACCGATTATGGATATTTGGAAAGTGTTTCACAAATACNTGAATTATATCAGCCTTAATAATTATAAGCCTTTCCCACCGATTATGGATATTTGGAAAGTGTTTCACAAATACGTCTGGTTTTGCGCTATCATTGCGTTCATTGTTATGATAATCACCGATAGATTGGTGTATAATAAAAGCCCTCAGAATTGTCGCCAGAATATTCTGTTTCACAACATTTGGGTCTATTTTAAACCTTTTCTAAAAATACCCGAAAACTTAGGTCATTCCAACTATTTGTATATAATCTGGGTATTTTCAATGATACCACTAGTATCCATTGTTCAAAACGACTTGACGGCCAAAATGGTGAACCGGGATGTTATGAACGCCGATACCATCGATGATATGCTGGACACCCGGCTCACAGTGTACTCCAACTCGGGGTACAACCATTTCTTTACGTCCCAAGACTTTTACCAACAATTTGAGCCTACATTTAAGGAAAAGTATATCAAAATGGTTAAGAAATTACAAGAACTAAATGCTAGAGAATTGTTGACAGACATCCTTGCTCAATTAGATGAGCATTCTATGCAGTATATATTCAAGGATATAGTGTTTATAACGGATGAGTTTTATACCCTGGCCATTGCCGCTGTATTTAAAAGGTTTGTGTCCTATCATTTGGGCCAACCCTACCTACCATTCCCGTCGACAGCCCTATGCTATGAACCAGAATTTAAATTCACCAAGGAAGCCGATATGATGTAATTATTTTGTTTGAAATTTATATTAAAGTTTTTAAAGTTTTGTAATCTTTTTTGGCGTCAGTTCTCAACGGCTATTCAAGTCATCATTATTTCATTTCTGGTATCGTCTGAAAGCCGAGTATTTTCTCGAAATGTATTTAAAAATCGTCGAAAACAGTGGACTTCTCGATGGCAAACATGTGGCCGACTATTATGTGGACCACATCGCCATATACCAGCCCCTGGCCTACAAAACACTGCAATCGCTGTTCGTGTTTATTATGTATTGCTTTTTGTTGTGTTTTAGTGTCACTTGCATTGAAATGTTGTACGAAAATCATCTGAAGTTTATTATAAAGCCATTTATGTTATCATTAAAATTAAAATATTACATTACTTTCCAGGAACTGGGTGTTTGCAAATTCTAAATACTAACAAGTTTTCAATGTATTATTCCAGGCTTATTTTATAAATAAATATCTTATATAAATTAGTAAAATATAAAATTATTAAGCATTTATTTTAAATTGTAATATAATTTCTAATTGGTTAATAAACTTACCACACCTGTATATGTAATTGGAAAAACATTATGATATTTTATGCTTTAAAAATACTACTTATTTAATATTACCAGTACTGTATATACATTTATACAATATAGTTTTAATATTTTATTCGTGTAACTCAAATTATAAATTCTTTTTTAATTATTTAACAATTTAAACTTAATTTACTTATAACATGTAAATTATCTGAACTAAAACTTAATGAACATTTAGATACAAGTTATTAAGGGCTGAATAGCCTGTTGTTAATGAACGGTATGGTAATTGATTCTGTGGTGTTTTAAATAAATATTAGGATTTAAATACTAACAAGTAAGTATAAAAACTGTACATTTCAAAAGCTCACTGATAACATCATTGCTTGGTACAAAATATTTTATTCTATTAATTACCTTGTATATTAATTATTATTTTGTATTTAGATAATAGATAGACTTAGTTATCTTATAGCCAACCTTCCCAAAACTTAATCTATCAATGTCATAACAAATTGGAATAATTATAAAGTTTATTTCATTAAACTAAACTTTATAATAAATAATACGAATTCAACATTAAATTTATGAAACTAATTCAAACTAGCAAATTTGTTTCAAAACTGTTATGTTTTTGAATAACTTTATATATTTCTAGAAATTTTAAAGTATTTATAATGCTTTAAAATATATTTTTAAAATAACAAATAATTTTCAAACTTTATTACAAGATTGATATTTAAATTTGCAATATAAATTGCATATTAGATTTTAAATGTCTATAAGTATATAAATAAATTTAATAATTTAAAATTGTGTCATAAAAATCTAAAATATTCTTTTGATTGATAAGTAACGTTTACAGCATGACCTGATTCAATATTGTATAATGTATTATGAAAATGTAATTTTATTTTTATTTATTGCGAACAACAAAATCACGAGTTTTAAAAAATCCAATATTGATGTGAAAGTATGGATAATAACATATGATTGAGAAATTTGTTAAATATTTATGATCGAGATAACCGAATCTATCGAGTCTTATACGAGAATATTATCAAATATTAGTAGAATATTCTGTACGATAGTAGTATATATATACCCAATGTATTTTATATTTTTATTATATAATATATATTATGAAAGCAATGCACTCCTATCAGTATTTTTAATGGATATGTTTTTCATGTTATTCACATATATTTATTTATTTGAAAACAAACCGTAAACAACATGAAAACTCCAGTTCCTCCCGGAATTCTAGCATTTCATTTACCCTTCAGACATGGATTCTTATGGGAAATCCAATTTTGATTTCACATATTATGCCAGACATATAAATCATGTGATCTTGTTTACTTCATAAAACTAAATATTTTTTAAAACCAATATTTTATGCTAAAAATATTGTTTAGTATTAATATTTTAAATTGTTATTATAATAATTAAAATAATTATATATTAAATTTTTATCATAATATAGTTAACATTTAGCTACGAGACCTAGTTTATATCATACTAACGAGTAAGCATACTAAATTAATTTTATATAATGTTTCTCATTTATTATGCAATTAAAATCAAATGGTATTAATATCAGCGTAAAAACAGCCGGTTCATGAGTACCCATGTCATGATGTATTAATCACGACATTAACATATGCAAACATTAATTATTAACATACCGGTGCACATCAATTCCCACATTAAATCATCAAATAAAAGTTATTTTAAATGAATGTTAATGCTATTTAAATGCAGACTAATTGTTAAATGGATTTGTCGGATAGGATTCTGTGCTAACAATTCTAGTTCATACCTTAAAATAGATATAATGCCTAATAATGTATGTATTGAGAGGGACAAGTGTGTAAACACCGATACCTTTGTTTGCCATTTATATAGTGTTAATAATTGAATGCGATTATGCGTTACACTCTCGACGCCCACTTCGTGTTAATCACTTTGTGTCTAACACTATGTCTATGCNCCAACCCTACCTACCATTCCCGTCGACAGCCCTATGCTATGAACCAGAATTTAAATTCACCAAGGAAGCCGATATGATGTAATTATTTTGTTTGAAATTTATATTAAAGTTTTTAAAGTTTTGTAATCTTTTTTGGCGTCAGTTCTCAACGGCTATTCAAGTCATCATTATTTCATTTCTGGTATCGTCTGAAAGCCGAGTATTTTCTCGAAATGTATTTAAAAATCGTCGAAAACAGTGGACTTCTCGATGGCAAACATGTGGCCGACTATTATGTGGACCACATCGCCATATACCAGCCCCTGGCCTACAAAACACTGCAATCGCTGTTCGTGTTTATTATGTATTGCTTTTTGTTGTGTTTTAGTGTCACTTGCATTGAAATGTTGTACGAAAATCATCTGAAGTTTATTATAAAGCCATTTATGTTATCATTAAAATTAAAATATTACATTACTTTCCAGGAACTGGGTGTTTGCAAATTCTAAATACTAACAAGTTTTCAATGTATTATTCCAGGCTTATTTTATAAATAAATATCTTATATAAATTAGTAAAATATAAAATTATTAAGCATTTATTTTAAATTGTAATATAATTTCTAATTGGTTAATAAACTTACCACACCTGTATATGTAATTGGAAAAACATTATGATATTTTATGCTTTAAAAATACTACTTATTTAATATTACCAGTACTGTATATACATTTATACAATATAGTTTTAATATTTTATTCGTGTAACTCAAATTATAAATTCTTTTTTAATTATTTAACAATTTAAACTTAATTTACTTATAACATGTAAATTATCTGAACTAAAACTTAATGAACATTTAGATACAAGTTATTAAGGGCTGAATAGCCTGTTGTTAATGAACGGTATGGTAATTGATTCTGTGGTGTTTTAAATAAATATTAGGATTTAAATACTAACAAGTAAGTATAAAAACTGTACATTTCAAAAGCTCACTGATAACATCATTGCTTGGTACAAAATATTTTATTCTATTAATTACCTTGTATATTAATTATTATTTTGTATTTAGATAATAGATAGACTTAGTTATCTTATAGCCAACCTTCCCAAAACTTAATCTATCAATGTCATAACAAATTGGAATAATTATAAAGTTTATTTCATTAAACTAAACTTTATAATAAATAATACGAATTCAACATTAAATTTATGAAACTAATTCAAACTAGCAAATTTGTTTCAAAACTGTTATGTTTTTGAATAACTTTATATATTTCTAGAAATTTTAAAGTATTTATAATGCTTTAAAATATATTTTTAAAATAACAAATAATTTTCAAACTTTATTACAAGATTGATATTTAAATTTGCAATATAAATTGCATATTAGATTTTAAATGTCTATAAGTATATAAATAAATTTAATAATTTAAAATTGTGTCATAAAAATCTAAAATATTCTTTTGATTGATAAGTAACGTTTACAGCATGACCTGATTCAATATTGTATAATGTATTATGAAAATGTAATTTTATTTTTATTTATTGCGAACAACAAAATCACGAGTTTTAAAAAATCCAATATTGATGTGAAAGTATGGATAATAACATATGATTGAGAAATTTGTTAAATATTTATGATCGAGATAACCGAATCTATCGAGTCTTATACGAGAATATTATCAAATATTAGTAGAATATTCTGTACGATAGTAGTATATATATACCCAATGTATTTTATATTTTTATTATATAATATATATTATGAAAGCAATGCACTCCTATCAGTATTTTTAATGGATATGTTTTTCATGTTATTCACATATATTTATTTATTTGAAAACAAACCGTAAACAACATGAAAACTCCAGTTCCTCCCGGAATTCTAGCATTTCATTTACCCTTCAGACATGGATTCTTATGGGAAATCCAATTTTGATTTCACATATTATGCCAGACATATAAATCATGTGATCTTGTTTACTTCATAAAACTAAATATTTTTTAAAACCAATATTTTATGCTAAAAATATTGTTTAGTATTAATATTTTAAATTGTTATTATAATAATTAAAATAATTATATATTAAATTTTTATCATAATATAGTTAACATTTAGCTACGAGACCTAGTTTATATCATACTAACGAGTAAGCATACTAAATTAATTTTATATAATGTTTCTCATTTATTATGCAATTAAAATCAAATGGTATTAATATCAGCGTAAAAACAGCCGGTTCATGAGTACCCATGTCATGATGTATTAATCACGACATTAACATATGCAAACATTAATTATTAACATACCGGTGCACATCAATTCCCACATTAAATCATCAAATAAAAGTTATTTTAAATGAATGTTAATGCTATTTAAATGCAGACTAATTGTTAAATGGATTTGTCGGATAGGATTCTGTGCTAACAATTCTAGTTCATACCTTAAAATAGATATAATGCCTAATAATGTATGTATTGAGAGGGACAAGTGTGTAAACACCGATACCTTTGTTTGCCATTTATATAGTGTTAATAATTGAATGCGATTATGCGTTACACTCTCGACGCCCACTTCGTGTTAATCACTTTGTGTCTAACACTATGTCTATGCACTCACCGGACACTGCATTCGGTGTACAGAATATATATACAGAATATTCTATTATTTATCACAACTATTAGGATAATAGAGATTCTTAGAAATTTTTTTCGTTAATCTTTTATTACTTTTTTGTTTCGATAGTGAATTATCTGCTTATCTGGAAAGTGTAGATTATTATATAGCAGATTACAAATATTTTTTATCTAGTTTATAATTTAATTTTTTTAGATATAGGGATACCGATTAAATTAACTAAAAATGTCCCATTTATTATTTACTCTAACTTGTAAGATTATTTCTGGGAATTAAATCCCTTTTCTAAGATTTATTTGACAATTCAATTAATGTTTTTTTCTATATTTAGGTTTAAGGGTATAAACAAAGACTAGATATTTAATTATATTTTTTAATACAAGTCTTATGTATGTGTATTAAGAATTGAAAAATGCCATATTTAAAAAAGCAATTATATTCTGTAAAACAATAAATTTATATTTTGCAAAAATAATTATATCACAATATTTTTATATTTATTTTATACATAACTACCTAATATTATATATAATATTATGCTTTCGATAAAAATAGACATACTTTCCCAGGGCTTACACAACCCCAGACTGTATTCTAACCTTTTTAATATTTAAATTTATTTAAATGTCACTCACACAAAATATGAATACCACATACGTAATGTTATATGTATTTTAATACAACATTTGCATTTCATTTTATTAGCTTTAATAAACACGATTGTAATATAGAAATCTGTTGAAAATGTCATTTAATTAAATGTGATATATGGACTTTTTGATTTAATGAAATATACTATTATTTATGCTTTAAATGTCATTCCGAGAAAAATAAATAGTCTACGTTAATGAACTTTAAATATATCCCAGAATTTGACATTCATTTAATAACCATGATAAATATAAGCTTGTATTTTAACGGTTACATTTTAAAATAATAATAATAATGTAATAAGACATTTTATTCAAAAACATGTTTTGAAAAATATACAAATATTTTCTAAATGTTTGTTTATGTTTAATAAATAAAATTTTTTATATTTTTAGATAAACGGTATAATGAAAATATAAAATTAAAGTTATTAACATTATTTACTATCTATTTTGATAACAAGATCTCTTTTATAAATTGTGTTCAATATATGATCCGGATTAGTTATTGTCCAACAGTTGTGTGTACATAAGGTTTTGATAATAATTCAATTCAAATAAATTTTATAAAAAAACAAATCTATAATTGATTTCATCTATAAAACTAGTGTACTAGTGAACATCAAATTGAGCACGTTCAATTTTCAACTGTATTATAAGTTACTTATTACACTTTAATTAACTCAATTATATTGGCTAAATATATAGCTCATTAAGGATTACTAAAGTATTGCTAAACTTAACACAAACTTCGCAACTAGAAAAAGAAAATATCAATTAATTTCTATTACAGTATAAGGAATATTCTGTATGTTTGTATACAATTAAATAGCATTAAAAGTCTAGTGTTTAAATAAATAAAATTTTGCATTGAATTTTGTTGATGACAGTAGGTAATGTGCTTGTATAATTGTAGGATATAGAATACAGTAATTTATTAATCAACTAAAGATTTTTTGTTTATTTACTTAACATTTTATTTAATTTATATGTCCATTGCTTTTTAATCAGTACTTTAATGGCAAACATTCAATTGCAATAATTTAATAAAATCTTATTTTCGATACTTTTATAATAATAATATTACAGCTTACTTAATACTGTATTGCACACATATCTCACAGAATATTCTGTGTATTAAATGTATAAATAATCAACAAATGTATGAAGAAAACACATATTTAGTGATAAATATTTTATATATTCCCAAATGATACAACTCCATAACTGTATCACTGGTAATAGAAAGATATTTCCCATTATTTGCCAGGTTTATTTATAGTGAACCTTTCAATAATGAACTAATATTACCTTTTGTAAATGTCAGTAATAGGTTATCTTAAGATGGTTTGGGTACACCATTTAATATACAGTATACAGTTTACCCGTATTATGAGATTTAATAGCACTCCAAGATCTCATATTATTTAAATATTTGTGTTTAAAATAGTTGCACAGATTAGTTGAAAAAGTATATAAACTGTGACATAAAAAGTAAGAAAATGTGTAACTTATTTTAAAATGTAGAATAAAATGTTGGTTAATGCATTAGATATCGTATCTCTAATGTTAATATTTTATTTTTAACTAAAAGTGACTTTATAAAATATGTAAACAGGAATAAATTTAGTTGACTTATTGTAATACGTTGGGTGAAAATACTGGCACTCGACGTATATCAAATTTTAGTAAGCAATATAATAAATCAAGCAAATAAATTATTTGAAATAATATTAGAAAGCGAATATTTTACGAGTGAGAATTAGTGTGTTACATAATAATGTCTGTATTTATAAAATGTCAACAAGGATTATTTTAATTTTATTCCTATATTTGCACCAATATTACTAGGATTCTAATAATGTACCAAAACTATTCAAAATATTATGCATAAATTAATATATATTTATAATTAGATGATATTTGTCTCGAGTCTGATCATCAATATGTTTTTATTTAGTAGCAGGCTTTCTTTTCACAAAATCGATACTGATAATTTTGATAGTACAGTAATTTTCTACATTATATTACTAATAATTTCCAATAATAAAAGTATCCGAATGGCCA
>CAJPVJ010003019.1:0-11779 GCA_905397405.1 Oppiella nova
GCATGGTTTGACCGGTGCTTTAGCAGCTTGACCAGGCTCAGATTTCAGAAGATTAAGTTACTACCAACACGGAGACGCTTGCAGCAACTTTGCTGTTGCAGCAGCCAGGTCTTGAGCTTTTGTGTATGAATTTGAAAGATTTGGAGCATCTCAATGACAGAGCAGAACATCGTAGTATGGGCAACTCAGGATAAAAAGTCAGAAGTATTACGGTCCTGGCGGTAAGCCATTCCTGTTCGAAGCATACGCTGAAACCAATCAAGCAGCGGTGCGGTGTGCACGTAGTTGGCGTTAGCGTATATATATGCACTTCGCATTAAAAGATGTGGTCATGAGGCAAATATCCAGGCACTGTAGAACATCGATTTTGGAAACACTCTCACGTTCCTACAAGGTATGCCCGCGGGACGGGGCCTTAATTAGGGGTTGTTTGAGGTGGTGCCAGTGGTCCTCGAAATTTTGAAAAGCTAAGGTGATAGTAGTGTCGAGAGATCACGAAGGAAGTTACGATGTTTTCTTGAGTACATTACAAAGCGCCTGATATATTTCTTCATTTCTTGCGGCTGTATCGGCCAACAAAGTTCCACCCACTTAGCAACGACCCCGGAATCTTTGATGTCTGCGCCACCGTATGCTGATGTCTTGACGCCCCTCTCCGTTATCTTTGGGTCGAGGCAAAGTCATGAAAAAGCACTGGCCGCAGATTTGTCTCCAATTTTCTGGCATGGCATCCAAATCCAAGGCTGAGATCTTTTGTTGCTCAAGAGTTTCAGCGAGAAGTCGCAACGAGGTGTCCAATCCAAACGCCCAGAAGCCCTGTGACAATCCGCCATAGCGCAAGGGATCAAACGAAGCACCAATTGCAGCATCGCCGAAATCTCTCCAACATTCAGGAGGGTAATGTGAGCCGCTCGTCAGCAGTTGAAAGAAAACCAGAAGGATGAAGGGAAAAAATCAAACTGGAAAGCTCCGTATGCCACCGCACCTGGCTTGGCGCAAAAACCATGGGGAGAGCACCAGCCTCATGCTCGTCGCGGCCCAATCCAGATTTTGCTTTCGTTACTGAGAAGCACAAGGGGTCTGCGATTAAGCTCGCAAGATGAGCTGAAATTGTCGCCAATCAAAACCCAGAAGCATATTGACACCAGCCAGGGACACTCCAAGCGAGAAGTGGCCAAATTCACACAGGGCAAAAGAGTCAATTTACACCAGGGCAAAAGCGCAAATCCGACCAGCCAGGGGGCCAAATCGACCAGCCAAGGGAGCCGTTTCACACAAGGCCAAGCTGGCGAACCCCACAAGCCGAGTGACGGGTTCCTCCCGGCCACTGGGGCCAATTCCCACCATGCAGGAGTCTTTCACACTAGATGCCGATACGCCCCAGCCAAACTGACCTCTGTACACTACAAAAGAAACAAATTCCACTAGCCACACCCCCTGCAAGAACAAACCAATCTACATAGGCCTCTTCACACCAAGTAGGGGGCCAATTCAAACCAGCAAGAAAAAAAATACTCACCGCCCTTGTTCCCGTGCATGATGACACCCTCGTCCTCCTCGTCTTCCTCATCCTCGTCCTCGTTGTCGTCGTCATCCTCATCCTCCTCTTCATACTCGTCGTAGTCTTCCGAGTCTTCGTCCGAGTCGAACTCCCTGCAAGACCAAGGTTCCTTATACGAGGAGCAGGACATGGATTCACAGGGCCCAAACAATCAAAACTTTCTGGGGTATGACCAATTGTCCTCTTGCCATACCAGACAATTGCCAAACAACAAGCATCTGTAAAGGTGGCAACAGCAGCTCATGATTTCGTCAATCTCCCTTCAACAAACAAACAAACAAACACGTCAACCCTCTCTAGTTTCCCTTGCGAACAATCGACTCACGGTGAAGATCAAGAAGAGAAGACGTACAAGGGCAATCAGCTGCATCAGAATAGCTGATGCCATGTCTTGCTAACAGATACCTAAAGAAGTAGGTAATCAGATGGGGACTTCTGAGACCCAAACCTTAGGTCTATGCCGTAGCTTAGTCACATAGCTGCTCGAGTGTGCGAAAGCAAGCAACGATAAGGCTTGCTAGAATGTCAGGATATTACTTATCCAGTTTTTGAATGAGTGTTGCGGATCAGACTGACGTGCAAATAGTCGACTCAGCAGCGGCTTGCTTGCGCAGAGCCCTTTGTCTAAGCGACAGTTTCTCATCACTTCCGCAGACCCTCATGAAAAACGATTCCTTCGAATTCTAGTGCACTCGAAATAGTGTTTCTTGGGAATAGTATCTCAAGAAAAGCGGTTAAGGAAGGAAGGGGACAGCAGCAGGTTCTCTGGAACGTATGGAATTGCAAAGAGATATAATGCCCCCCAACTTTGCTTAAGTGCTGCCAATGAACAAAAACACCAGGCACTGGAAGAAGAGCGTTTGATTAAGGTGATGACACAACTGCGTTCCCACAGTACGCCAAGCACTTCTCGAGGAGAACTCTTCAACTAGCTCTGAGGAAATACAGAAGCACTGCAAATAGGTCTCCTCGCACATTAGCAGCCTCGGGAAAGTACCAATACTTTGATAAGACAAAAGAAAAAAGAAAAAAAACGAGAAAGAGCAAACGACCAGGAACAACAATAGAATACGCCTCCCCATTAGCACTGTCGTCAACTTCGTTTTCCTGGCAGGGATCACTGTCCAGCCTCTTCAAAAGCCCAATACGATTTCAACTTCCGGCCTCTCGGAACAAGATCACACCTGCAATCAAGGGGAAGCACATAGTAGACGGCAACATCCTAGTCACCTCCAAAAGCAGGCAAGCAGACAGAAAGAAAACGCAGAAGCGATAAAAGCCCACCCCTCGCCATACTCATCAAACTCATCGTCCGACATCTCCTGCGGCTCCATCGGCATGTAGTACCCCGTCAGGTGGACGCTCGTGCTTCCAATGACCGAAAAGACGACGTCATCAGCAATGATGATGTCGAGCACGCAGGCTTCGACCGAGCCCCCCGTCAAGGAGGCGAGGAAGATCTCGGGGCTCTCCCCCACCTTGCATTTGACCACCGTGCGTTCGCCCTGCTTGGGATTGAGCCCGAGGACAGCCTGGGGGGGGGAGGGATAAAGAGTGGGTTAGAAGTTGGTTTAGGAAGCTTGGGGGATTCAGATGGAATGGGATTGAAAAGTCGGTTCATCAGTAAACGGTTGCGGCAGCCTAGCGAAGATCGAAAGGACTCGAGCAGTATTTCAGACGCGTTGCTGCTCAATTCTACCAACCGGTGGACCGGTGGCCAGGTCAAAAGAGCGCACCAATGAGGAGCAGAGGATCCTCAAAAACGAGGTTGAGGAGATGGTTAAGTGGCTGACAGTCTAAAAAGCCTACACACCAAATTTTGTTCAATGCAACAGCCTTTGTTCAAGGTAACCGACTTTGTTTACAGTAAGGAGTCGTACCCATAAGCTCCCCACTGCAATCTCTTCTTACCATTTGCTCTCACAACATAAAATGGATATTCTGGAATTGGGGGTGATGCCAAAGTTGACAGCGCATACAGAGGGTTCAGACTTTCAATATGGGTTCCGAAGCCGTTCCTGCTTTCTGTTAGGCCCTAACCCCAACCACCAGGGGAACGATTGAGCGCCCTTCAGGGTTGGAGGCGCGTATATGTCTATTCTACAGCTAAAGTTTCCGGCTCTGTAAGGGGGTTACAAAGCAAATCAGCTGTACAGACGGCTTGCTGTTGTTTATCGTCGAATCAAACCCATCCCTTCCAGACTTGACACAACTCTGAAAGCAGCTCTGAATCGTACAACGTGTCGACGAGCTTGATTGACTGACACACCGAATGGATGCTCTGTCTGTTAGAACTTTCAGAACGGAAAGAGTGACTACTTTCCTCCTCCACATGTGGATGTGAAGACTCGACAAACCGCTCTTCTCTCCCCTTCAGCGAACGTCCAATAATATAGCACGTTCAGTGCAGAGTATAGGAATGAACAGATCGTTTGATAGTGCAGCAACGACCTCCCCTCTGCAGCAACTGCACATCACTCTGATGCCCCACAACTGCGTCCTTTATGTCAGCCTATATACTAACTGCTGGGAATATAATATAAGTGGTAATCAGACGTTTTGGACTGCAAGTTGAGAACTTTAGACCACCACCAAGTCTACGTTCCCCAAAACAACCTGAAGTACAGAGGAGGAAGGGCGTATGGCCAAAGGGATGGCAGAAGTGAACAATGACTAACTCTGGATTGAAAGGACACTGGGATTTCGGAGGTAGCAAAGAGGCAATCCTCTAAGCAGTGGAAGAGTTTCACGACTGCGCCTTACGTTGGTGATATGCAGTTGGCTTCCGGTGCCCTCCGTTGGGATCTGCCGGAAGGGCTTCCCAGGCTTCAATTCGATACCTGCAAATAGAAGGAGTAAAGTGAAGAAACTCCAAGAAGAGTGCAACCAACAATCACAAACTCTGAGACTATCTGGCTTGATCAACGTGACACCGTCTCGCAGATAAGAAGATGAACGGAGAGAGATTCAGAAGGCGGGCAATCGACTGAAAATTGCAACTCATGTTAATTTCCACTAGTCGTACAGCATGCCGAAACTGACGGACGCCGTTGACAAGAGTCGTACCACCTGACTTCTGCTTTGGAGTGGCGAAAATGGACAAAAGACCACTGCTATTCAATCCGCTGTCGACCTGCTGTGCATATACATTCCTCAGTTTGCCTGCTCTACCCCCCATCCAGAAAATGGCGCTGTTGGATCCTAAGCCTCTACAAACCTTTATTCCATGCAACATAAACTCTGCTGCCTCACTTGAGAAGGTCAGCAAGAAGCTCAGACCAAATTGAGCCATGAAATGTGGCATGATTTTCATACCACCATTGGTAATGGTGCAAAATGAAGCCCTATGATGTCCTTCAGCACTCATGCTGAATTCACATTGGCCATCAGTAACTTGGACTGGCTTCCAACAGTTCGTCAAGGAAAATTCTCATACTAGTCACTAGAGGCATAATGTAGAAAGTCGAAACAACTGCAACTTAGTGGTCTGAAATCCGCAGACTATGCGTTCAAAAGTTACATCCCCAAATTGCAAGAGGCGATAAGAACGGAAAGGTTTTGCAGGGGAGTACTAGAAGTGACACGTTCCCAGACAAAACTGCTACAATTTTGACACCGGACAAACTGAGAGGAATATTTTCACACTCTCTGTTTCGGACTCCTGCACCAATCAAAGCTATTCGGGGACCTTGGTTCAAATTGTATCAGTACCTGACGATGAAACAATGATGCATCTGAAGCCAGTCAGAACTGCTCACCCCAGAAAGCCATGTCGGGTAACCCTCCTCTGTCCGCGGCAGCCTCCAGACAGCTAAGCAAACCCTTCGAACTTGAACGCTAGGCCCGCAATGCTGACGGCCTCCAAAGCGCTGTGCTGTTCTCTGTTGACAATGAAGCAAGCCTTCCCGCTTATGCCATACAGCCTCAGGTCGCGCCGAGGGCCCCCGGAGTATCGTATCCACGACGATCCAGTCCCTGGGGACTCAAACCGACCTGTGTTTCTGGGCCTCATGTCGCGTCACTCTGTCGCCGACTCACTCAACTCACAAGATCTGGACAAGTTCCCCGGGAGGACCTGGCCTTGGTGCCAACCCCTGGGAGCCTGCTGCCTACGCCAATCCAGTTGCAAACTGCCCTTACCCCTTGTCTGCAAAAGTTTTGGGATTGGGGATACACTTGAAGTTATTTTAGGCTTTAGCGCCCCTGTAGCGCCCCTGATCCTTGTCGTTTCCTTGTTGCTACATGACTTGAAAAGTCAGGCTGGTTGTCTGGCCTACTTCCGTCAAAACCCGCCCCTTGGTCGAACACAGACGTTGCCCGCTCAGTCGTTCATATAGTCATCTCCAAGCAAAGGAGATCATTTGGAGATTAAGAACTTAATAGTTGGGGCCCGATCGGTTGGGATTCGTTCCCATGAAGGTTCTCTCTGTAGCTTTGGAAACTTGATCTAGTCATAATTTCTATCGCTTCAAAGTTGACTCTCAATACTGCTGACGAGTTAGACCCCTGTTACACCGCACGCGGCACATACAGCTCATATCTGGGGGCTGCAACCTCCACTTATCACTTGAGAAGGTTGTGGGGTTGTGGGGTTGTGAAGAAGCAGACAGGAAAAATCAGGGGGCGACGCTGATTAGGGTTTATGGTGAGCCGATTTTTGTTTTTGGGTTCGGCAAGATTCCCCTTTTGGGGGCTGCAAACTTTCTAAACTAAGGTGTCCATAAGTATACAGGTCCTCTGGCAACTTTGAGTTGCAAGCATGCTAGGTTCCTCTCAGGCTGAGTTTTAGGAAGTGGTTGAGTTGAACAAAGTATTTAGTTCGTAGAGGCACTCAGTTCTGGTTTCATTTCTGCTGATATTCGTTCCTGGTGCTTTTCTCCACCTGCCCTATTGTCTTTTTCTTATATGCTAAGGAGCCACAGTTAGCGAAGAACTTTCTAGTATATGAAACATCGCTAATCAAATGCTCTTACACAGGGGCACCATGATGAGACATCGAGTCCGACGTGAGCTGTAACCGCTTTTCTTGCATAAAGATATACCTTCTTGAAACCGCATGCATCACTGTTATGTGTCTCGGCTCTTGGTCTCACTCCAGAATTTTGAGCTCAGGCAACATCAAATTATGATCACCATCTGATCTGCACACAACGTGATCTAGAAAGGACACTGATTACCCTGCCACCCCTTCTCTAAAATTTGGGTGATAATGTCATGATGTGCAGCAGACTGGTATCATCCATTGACCTCCTCTTCTGTTCAGGAATCAGCGCTCGCTGGTCTGCTCAAAGTCAGTTAAAAGACGCGGCAGCTCTCTTAGCTTCAAGCCTGTTTTTGACTCACTTATCAGGCCCAAGCTTTCAAGACAGTATAGAGAACTTGCCAACAGTGCTGAAGCTGCTTAGGAAAGCGTGTTGCGCCTGCGTTCATCTCAGGAACAAACTGTGTTTGAGAGGATGGAAACAAATGCTGGGGGTGACTCGAATCCTGGTCGTCACCACACCGTTTTATTCAGAGTGCAAAGACAGTACCTTGCATCTCTATGGATATTGTAAAGATTCGCGACACAAGAGTATGAAGATGTAAATACAAAATAAATGTCCAATCTGGCTTTTTCCCCAACAGAGAAATGGTGCTCTCGCTCTTCAAAATCAGGGAGTAGTACATTTTAAGAACTCGAAACAAGGTTTCAATATCTGGCAGTTTTTTTTCTGTAGCAGGAGCTTGCAAGTAAAGACCTATAAAATAATTTCATTGAGAGCTGCCTGTGATTCTTCAACGATCAAGCTTAGTTCTTTACTCAACATCAGATGGATGCCAGTCGCTTTCGATTTGAGATTCGACTCCCCTCCGACCAGCGTAAGTGACACCCAAACTAAAATTATTTCAAGCGCTTACAGTCCCCCTTCTGTATTTGTGGATGTTCTGACTGCTAGGTTCATTCTCATTTCTTTTTCCTCTTCTTGGCAGGCCAGTAAGATTATTGCCAACCTCCTCGTGCTGGGGGGCGGCATACTTGTGCGGGCAGTCTCACAAGCATACCGGCAGGCGATCATAAGTACGTCTATCTTCCTGTCGTCTAGCATTCCACACTCTCAGTTCAGTCTGGTCTAGGGTCTTGTGGGCGAGTCCCGTTGCACGAGTGGTAGAGTGCTCCAGCTTCTTGAGGCGACGTTACAGTGACGTTGCCCATATACAAGGGATGAGGGTTTGATCTTTCGTCAACATCGCGGCCGTGCCGCTTGGTGGTTCAGCAAGGAACATCAGATCGGTTTTGCGTATAGTAGTCTCGGTGTCCCCAACTGATGAGCCCAGTGTCTCGGATGCTGTCCGATCTATACTGGATTGGGTCGCAAATCTGCTCTGTCGTGCTGTTCCTGAAGTGTTTTGATTCTACAAGGCTGAAGTCTTTAGAACTTCAAATCCTTTCTAAATCTACACCCTGATTGATGTTGTATGGTTTCTGGACAAACTGCGTATCAGTATCTTGGCCTGGCCTCTGTGCTTAGCACTGGTCCAAGAGTTATTGTTCCAGTGATTAGACGGATTGGAAAACATAACGAGGACGGGTTTGAAAACATAACGAGGATCCAGGCCCCCCTTTTGACCTGTTAACCCTTCTGACCTGTTAACCCTTGGGAGTAAGGTTAAGCTTCCGGATCTTCGATCAGGGAGTATTAGTTAGGGGGGAGGTCGAACAATGCAACGGGATACCTTCCCCCGAGTTCTATCCGTTTCTATGTGTTTGGCGAGCAAACCAGGCTCTGCTTCGCTTGGCGCCGTGTCGCAGGGCTCACCTTAATGCTCCTTCCTGGCCTGGTACGATTATAAAGGCAGTATCACTTGGTGTTTCGGCACGTTGAACCAGCAATGGGGTTTTATTTGTGTGTTCTCAGCCCTAACTCTCTGTCACCCCCTGGCGGTCAGGTGTGCTACATTTGTGTGGATCTCAGCGTTGAGACGAAGAGAGACAAGAGGGGTGCACGGATGTTAGAAGAGAGCGAGATATCTCAGGGGGTCTAACGATAGGGCCCGCGAACTGCGAACACCCCCGAAGAGTTGTGTCTAGACCCGTTTCTCTTTTCCCACATCTTATCGCAAGATATTCCTAGCGCTGAGCGTGTATCAAACCGTTCGAGTCCCTCTTGGAAGCAGCAAATTCTCTTGGAAGCTCTTGGCTGGAAAAGGTACAAACCATCGTTCGTGCTCTTATCAGTCCCCGGTACATCCTATGAGTATTCCCGCAAAGGCGAAGAAGGTTGGGTGTAAGGCATTCCTCATCGGTTGACTCTCCTCGCAGATGGCACGAAGGCTGGAGTAGCAGAGCAGGTTAAGAACTCGGTGGGGCGAGGGAGCAAAACGATGAGCTTGCACGAAGCCCGGCAAATACTGGGCATCAAGGAGGAGGCGTCTTGGGACGAGGTAGTCAAGGTACGTTTTGTGGCCTGGGCTCGTCGGGTCATTTTATACTTCTGGTTTTCCATCCTCCTTATTATGCCGGCACCTTGGTTGGTGGGGGGTTTTTAAGACCTTCGTGGGGCAGTTTCTTTCCGGCGTATTGTTCGATTCCAGACTTTTTCTACCTCGCTCGGTTGTTGAACCCATTTGCTTATATTTAAAGAGAGAGGGAGTTTCCTGCAATGTTTGGAGCTATCGCCATGTATGCAGCGGTTTCTGGCTTTTCGCACTGGTTATGGGACGCTAATGTCATGCTATTTTGCAGCGTAGGCATGTCAGTAACTTTTTCATCCGCCAAAGGACAGTGTCTTCTTTCTGCAATGCTCGTGAGCGTTGCCCAAAATAGGGATTCTGGATGGTCTCCCTTACAGGAGTGTTTAGTCTTTTTACGAAAAATTGCTGTCGCTCGCATGGTAAGATCTCGCTTCCCATGGGTGTTGACATGAGAGTTGTGCCTATGTCCCAACTCAAGTTGTTGAGTCTAGATCTCTTTAGTACTGGACGGCTGTTTATTGGCTTCTGTGGCAGCCTTACTCTTCCTATAGACGTGGCACGAAATGGATGGAAGCTCGAACTGATTGGCGACAGCCAGCTAACCTCCTAACGTCGACAAATCTGCACGGAGGTCTCCGGTACGCCCACAGTTCTCTCCACAGCTAGCTGATCTTCAGTGGTGTGGTACGTGTTCCTGATCTGAGTCGATGCTGTCTTGCAGAGGTACGAGAGGTTATATCATCGAAACGAGGAAGGCGGTTCATTTTACATTCAAAGCAAGGTTGTTAGGGCCAAGGAAGCACTTGAGGCAGTTCAAGAAAAAGCAAAAGAGGCGGCTGGAGCAAAGACTTGATAATAGCCATTAAGTACTGAGTTATTCATCATTGGGAGTCCAACTTTTCTTCTTTTTAGTGCCACTTGAAAGCGAGTGGTTTCTTTCCTCTGCATACTTATCAAAGCTGACAGTGATATCCATGGCAGCCTGCTGTGAAAGACCGTAAGGGACAGACATGCTGAAGACATCCCACTAGCACTGTTGGTTAAACACATTCATGGTGGTTTCCTTGATGTTTCAAATGCATGCACGCTGGCTAATCGTGTACGTTTGAGTCGCGCCCCAAACCAGGTCAATGTCCTGCGCTTAAGTTTATCAAAAAGCTGTGGGCCCTTGCCAGCCCGGTTCAGTACGAGTGAAGTTACATACATATGGCAGAGCTGGCCTGTACTTTTGGATGTACATCGATATGATTTGCCAACCTACAACGTTCGCACACAGCCGGGCGTTGCCGCCCGGCACTTACTGAAGTTCTATGGGTTAAATCAAAATAAGGCTGCTGGACGGTCAAAACCAGACCAATCAGACTGCCGGTCATGCACGAGATCAATAGAAGAGTTCATCCCAATGCCAACCTTGATTTGACCATCTGACGTTCGATGCGCATGCTCCTACAAATCTTGTGATCAAGCGAATCTGCTCTTACATATCGTGAAACTAGAAAACCTACTTCCACGAAAGCTGTTGCATTCGTTTCCATCTTGGTACGAGATTCTGAGCCTGCTAGAGAGATACCAAACGTCAGTGCACTGGAGTACCATCTGATATGCATGTTTAGCTCTCCTCATGTGACGCACCCCTGTGTCGGACCCGAGACTGAAGCAATCAGTACTTTAAGCTAATGTATGTTTGGAGCACTTCGATGGGTCAATTCGGCGACATAAGAGGGGCCCACTATGATCTAGGACCGTCCATGCAGTAGAAACGAAGTGGACGTTATAACCCTTGCTTAAGGTGCATAACAAATGTTTACTTTCATCATGATGGAAAGCTTCTGACGGTTGCCAGTGAGTGCAGTCAAGATGGTCTTCAAGCTGTAAAGCTAGGTGCTCGTCCTAAGCATGTCATCGACGTCTAATGAATTCCACGCCAGGTGCTTTTTCCGTATGCTCTAGGGCCTTTTTCAAGGCAGCCTTGAGCGTGCAGCATTAGCACGCTGACAATTGACAAGAAGTTCGTCGATCAGATTTCGCTTTCAATGTATGTCTGACCTCCGTACAACAACCCGTGATACTAGCCCTCCAGTTCTGCAGATTTGTTTTCTATCCCTGATAGAATCTTTGTGAGGTCGGAGACAATATCTGTGAGGTCCGATACTGATGTCTCAAAGTCGCCTTTCAGATTCGATTCAGTTTTCATCCAGAAAGTCAGCATTGGCGTCAACCTATCCATCAGCTTCTTTTATTTGGCTGGTGCAAGCGGTGCTGGAGTTTCTTTAGCGAAACTTATGATGCGCTTCATATTCTCCCCAATGATCCCCGATCCATCCCGAACGATTCGTTTCAAGTGACTAGTCGTCTTGGTCACAGCAGCCAACGTCTCTTTGACCTCATGCTCTTCGAGCAACTCTTTGCGCTCCTGAATCGTGTGAGCCATTTGAAACAGCGGCTCGAGCCTTTCTCGACGGTTGTCAAGAGCATTGAGGCGTTCTTGAAGGAGATCCACTCGGTAGCAAAGCACGGCGTCATATCGCACTAAAGAGTCGGCAAACTTGCGCATAGGGTTTGCTGCACAGGCCAACCGGGACAAGTCCTTGACATCTAGAGTGCCACGCTGGAAGAGGAGGTAGATCAGGTCAGTCAGGGCCTCCGGGAAGCATGCTTCCCTGTCCCTATCTGATGGATCGGAGCCCGATTCTGAAAATGGTAGAGGCAAACGCTGAAGCAGCACTTGGGGACCTGCACAAAGCAAAGAGTTGCTCGAAGAGCATG
>CAJPVJ010003020.1:0-11778 GCA_905397405.1 Oppiella nova
TCAATGAATATATTACACAAACTTTGAGCACTTTTATAGACATAGAGTCCATAGATTTAATTAATGAGTCCTGAAATGTTTTTGATAAATGTCACATAAAAGTCATTAACAGTTCAATGGTTGTTCATATCAGTACTGATTGGTTATCCACTCATACCACTCGACATTTCACATCCCTTTCCGCCCAAACCTCTCATTGTGTGAGTGATTGGCATTGCTTTCATTTAATTGGGTTTTATTTGTTTGTAATTGAATTGTGTTTCACACAATAATCAGTGGATTTGTAGTCATGTATTGAATGAGTGGTGAAAACAATGTCTCAAATCTANTTTCATTTAATTGGGTTTTATTTGTTTGTAATTGAATTGTGTTTCACACAATAATCAGTGGATTTGTAGTCATGTATTGAATGAGTGGTGAAAACAATGTCTCAAATCTATGCGAAAGACTCTTTCGACCGCTTCGGCGATGATTTGTGTCAACACTTACTGTCTTTCCTGTCATTTGAGGACCGATTCCGATATGAATGTCTGTCCACTCAATGGCAACGAGTCATACACTCAACGCATACACGACTCAAACTGTTTGGACAATATTCACAGTATTTCAACAAAAATAACAATTTATCCACATTTGAGACAATTGTCAAGAAGTGTGCAAACATTCAAAGCATTGAATTCAGAGATTTTGATGACATCTCTAACGAAATGATGGCAATTATCACCAAATATTGCCATAATTTGAGTGAACTATGCATTGATTGCAAATTCGGTGGTAAAAGACTAGACTTTAACACGTTTTTCGCATTAAATGCCAATAAATTGACGACAATTAACATAACTGTTATGGCCGACCATTTGGTGTCAATTTGAGTGAACTATGCATTGATTGCAAATTCGGTGGTAAAAGACTAGACTTTAACACGTTTTTCGCATTAAATGCCAATAAATTGACGACAATTAACATAACTGTTATGTCCGACCATTTGGTGTCATATTTTGCTAATAAACTCAAATTGTGTGCAAATGTACGCAAAATAACATTGAATTGCCATTTGGATGGCTTGTCATTATTTGCACAACTATTTTGTGCCGACAATAAGATTCACTGGAAATCAAGAGTTTGGTCTAACTTTTAGTGCCAATAGTGATGGAGCCGTATATTTGGGTTACATCTCGACGTTTGTCGCTAAATATGGCCTCAATTTGCGCTCATTTCACGTGAGGTTTGAGTTCAATAACGAGGAAAGTGATGATGACTTGGATGACAGCGACGATGAGGATAATGAGACACAAACCCGAACTTTGCTGCAAATGGTGTCACAAATGACTGAATTAAGTGATTTGCAGATCATTACCCACTGTCGAGATATTGTCTCGATTGAAGACTTGATCACTGGTTTGACACAAATTGGTACCAATTGTCGTAAACTCGTGAGACTTAAGATGGGGATTGAAATGTCGCTTAATTTGGACGGCCGATCCATTTACCGGTACATTCATATTTGCCATACGATTAACACATACTTCACTCAATTAAAGCGATTGATAATCACGAGTCAAATATTTGCTGGATTTAATCCCATTGTATTGAATGAGACACTCAACGAATGCAAACGATTAACACATTTAAAAGTCGATGTTTGTGGCAATTGTCTCATAAGTGAACACTTCTTAACCAATATTTGCGAGAATTCACCGAAACTTCAATTCCTATGGCTTTCGGCGACAGAGATAACCGACGTGTCATTAAATTCATTGTCAAAACTGACAAAACTTCAAACCATAAGACTTGTAGTCAATGGAGATATCCAGAGATCAATTCATGAGACAATTGTCAATAATTGTCCTAAAATTAAGGAAATTCAAGTATTCATGAAAAATTGAACTCAGATTTAGACGATTAACCCACTGTTATGAATATAATTACAATTTGCCTTGAATATAGTGTTTATAACTTTGCATTATTTCACTGTATGTCATATTTCATTGTTTTTTATAAAAATTGTATTTAAATTTCTATTGCAATTAAATGACTATCGATTTCAAGTGGATGTGTATATCATTTAATAATGATTTAAAAAATAAAATTGTCTTCAAAAATATGAAATACGTTTCAAGTGATGAGACTTTGATTGTCTCACCACTTTGCAAATATATGTGGTCTCCCTGCTCATTTAGTCGCCAAGTATGCAAAGTCCTCATATCTGTAGCGTTATAATGAATGCATTACTAAACTGTATTCACTTCCGGGTTATTATAATGGATGCAAAGGTTGTGATGACTGTCGGGTACGTGAGATGGCATTGCATTCACTGCTCACTTGACTAGAGATTCGTTTCACAGTTCAGTCACTAATTGTCGCCAACACTAGTCATTGGCTCTCATATACTGTCCACTCATACGTCACAACAATTGACATCCATTTCCACACAAACCTCTCATTGTCTCACAAATTAGTTGTCATTTTCATCGTAATTATGAAGTAATTGTTTTCAATTGAGTTGTGTTTCTCATAATAATGTGAAAACAATGTCTCAAATGTATGCTTCAGACTCTTTGGACAGATTTGGTGACGATTTGTGTCAACACTTACTGTCTTTCCTATCATTTGAGGACCGATTCCGATGTCAATGTGTGTCCACTCAATGGCAACGAGTCATACACTCAACGCATAATACACTCAAACTTTTCGGACAATATTCACAATACTTTGAGAAAAATAATAATTTATCGACATTTGAGACAATTGTTAAAAAGTGCGCAAACATTAAAAGCATTCAATTCAGAGATTTTGATAACATTTCAAAAGAAAAGATGGAAATAATTGGCAAATATTGCCATCATTTGAGTGAACTCTGCATTGATTGCGAGTCCAGTGTTAAAGGACTAGACTTTGACTCGTTTTTTGAAGTAAATGCCAATAAATTGAATGCAATTACGATTCGTGTGTTTAATGATGACTTCATAGAGATGTCAGATTTGGTGCTATATTTCGGTCATAAACTCAAATTGTGCTCAAATTTACACCGATTTTCAATCGATTCCCATCTGAACGACGACTCATTGTTTTCGCAACTATTTTGGGAGAGAAATACAATTCACTGGAAATCGCTTCAAGAGTTTGGTCTCAAGTTTTCGTCCGACGGTTTCGGTGCACAAGATTTGGCCGATTTCTGCACATTTGTGGCCAATTATGGGCCAAATATACGCTCATTTCGCGTGTGCTTTGAGTTCACTGACGACCCAAATGAGGACTCAGAGGATGGCAGCGATGATGGCGACGATTGTGACGAACAGACCGCATGTTTGTTGCAAATGGTGTCACAAATGACTGAATTAATAGATCTGGAGATCACTATCGACTCACCCGTTGTCTCCGCTCAACACCTCATCACTGGTTTCACACAAATCGGTGTTAATTGTCGTAAACTCAAGAGATTTCAGATCGGGATTCAAGTGGAGACCACTTTCGACGACCAATCAATTTATGGCGATATTTGCAAAACGATTAATACATACTTCACTCAATTAAAGCGATTAAGTATTAGAAGTCAAACATTTGTAGGAAATGCTGTAAAACTCAATGAAACACTCAATGAATGCAAACACTTAACACATTTAAAGATTGATATTTGGAGTGATTGTCTCATTACTGAAGACTTCTTAACCAGTATTTGCAAGAATTCACCGAAACTTCAATTCCTATGGCTTTCGGCGACAGAGATAACGGATGTGTCATTGAATTCATTGTCAAAACTAACTAAACTTCAAACCATAAGACTTATTGCCAATGAAGACATCCAGAGATCAATTAATACGACAATTATGGAGAATTGTCCCAAAATTAAAACCATTCATTTGCTTCATAGAAGTATTAAACCCTCAGATTTAGACGATTAATATATTTCGTGGTGAACCCTATTAAACAATTACCGGTATATACTGTATATAACAGTAAATTTAATATTTATATAAAGATTACTAAATTGTTTGATTATTATTTAGAAATTAATTACTAACTGTATTCTTACTTTATTAAAATGATTAATGTTATAAATATGTAATAATCCATAAAGATTTCTTAATGAACTTAATTCTTAATAAACTATTCAATTACAATTAATATAATAAAATAATTATTTTTTACGGTATAAAAATGAATTACCGGTAATAAAATAAAGTTGTGTTCAGTATATGAGATGGCATTACAATGAATGCCATACTAACTAATAATTGGTCAGCAATTGAATCATTGTTTAATGTCATTTGGTTATTGGGTAACCCATTTGGGTTAGCAGTACTATCATAAGTTATCTAGCACTCAATGTTAATTCACTTGTCACATACAACTCAATGTCTTATGTGTTGCGAAATAGCATTGTATTAATGCAAGTAATAAACGAGTCCTACATTACTGACCACACGATTTACACAATTCAATAGTAATCAGCGTTTCATTGAATGAGTGGTAAAAATGTCTCAAATCTATAGTAAAGACTCTTTGGACAGATTTGGTGACGATTTGTGTCAACACTTACTGTCTTTCCTATCATTTGAGGAGCGATTCCGATGTCAATGTGTGTCCAAACAGTGGCAACGAGTGGTGTTCACAAGTATTCCTAAATTTCATTATTTGGGAAACTTTTACAACTATTTGGTGAGACTTCCCAACAAATTGTCTACTTTTGAGACAATTGTGAAAAAGTGTCGACACGTGAAGACCGTATCTCTCAAGGACTTCGACATCTTTGACAAAGAAATGCTACAAATAGTGACCAAATATTGCCATCATTTGAATCATCTGTCCATTCAATACTTCACTAATAATTATGACTACAATTTCGACACCTTTTTGCCAAAAGTAGCCAAAAAGTTGCTCTCAATTGACATTTCAATGCTAACTAATCACGAATTGAATGCATATTTTGAGCCATTGATTGAAATGTGCGGAAATGTCCGCAAACTAGCCGTTGATTACAGCGAACCACTCGATGATAATAACGAGACATTGTTTTCGCGACTCTTTGGTCACCAAAATTGCATAAACTTTAAGCGATTGACAGCTTTTCGGCTGAAAATACTGTCAAATGAACTCAATTTGAATGCTTTCCACACATTTGTGGCTAATTATGGACATAGTTTGCGCTCATTTCACGTGGACTTCAGTGTCTGTGTCAGTGGACAGGCTATTGGAGTGCTGTCCTATATATCACGAATGCATTCATTGCGTGATTTAGACATTAGTATCACTGGTGTCAGTGGTGTCGAGGAGGTTATCTGTAAGTGTTTGACACAAATTGGTACCAATTGTGGTGATCTCAAGAGACTGTACTTGTCTGTGGTGTGCATTCACCACAATCCGTGTTTTTATGATAATGTCATCAAAATAATGAACTCGTCTTTTACTGGATTAAGACGTCTGGAGCTTAATATTCATGACTACAGAGGGTTTGTCGCATTCAATGAATCGCTGGTCGCCTGCAAACGGTTAACGCATTTGGCACTAGATTTTGGCGATCAGTATGTTTTCAGTGAAGGTTTCTTAAGCGATATTTGCGATAATTCACCGAAACTTCAATCCCTATGGCTATCAAACATAGAGATAACGGATGTGTCGATACAATCGTTGCTAGGATTGAGAAAACTTGAAACCATTGGACGACTGGTCAAGCAATCGGTTAATGAATCAGTTTGTAAGCAATTGTTTGAAAACTTGCTTAAGATTAGGTCTGTTTGGGTTAGGTTTGAGTGACAATTTATTATAATTGAACTAATACTGTATATGTTTTGTGTATTTTTCTATTGTTAGTGTTATAGTGGACTGTTATACGGTATTTAAATTTTTTATGTTTTATTTTATCTATTGTTTTCATTATTTTTATTTTCTCAACTACAGTATTAGTCTATTTGTGTATAATTTGTTAAATTAGTTACTGTACTGTGTCATTTGTGTTTTTTGTTTTTGATGAATCTTAAAATTTTGATCTTTAAAGTTTTCTTAACAGATTTATATTTTATAAAAGTGTTGTTTTTGTAATATTATTGTGTTTTGTAATATTTTGTATTCATTATATTGATGTTATTCTTCATTTTAATTATGTTTCTCATTAATCAATAGTCTATTTATGTTAAATTAGTTCATAAATACTCTGTATTGTTGAGTTTGGAATTATTTTTGTTAAAACTTGTTTAAACTCTAAAGTTTGTTTTATAAATATAATTTAATAGAAATATTTGTAAATTTTTGTACAATACTTTGTATAATTAAGATAAAAGTTGAATAATATCATATACAGTATATGAGAAAGCATTAAAAACATGTTTATATAATATACCTGATTTACCTAATCTTCAATTTCCAAGTCTATCGATAACAGGGTTAACAAATGTGTCATTGAATTCATTGTCAAAATTAACTAAACTTCAAACCATAAGATTCAAGCTCTTACAAAATATATGGTTAAACCTCTGACTAAAATAATTGCTGCTAAATGTACCCCATTAAAACTTTTTGATTTGTACCGGAGTTAAATTTGATTAATAGATACTAAATTTTAAGATCTAAGATACTAAGTCAAGTGTAATAATAAATAATACATTTTGGAAATGTTAAATTGTTTTAGGTTGCATGAAAAAATATTTATATTAATATTAATTACACTGATAATTAAAATATTCATAATTATATATTATAAATCTATTTAACTTAAAGCTTAAATAAATAAATTTTGTTTTTAGTTGTTAATTAATAATTAGTACAAAAATTATAAAATAAGTTAGATTAAATATTTTGTTAGATAATATTTTATCCTGAATAATTAAGTATTAAAAATTTAAGCTTTAGTTGTATTAAATAATATTTACCTGTAATATATTAAACATTAATTAAAATTATAACTTATAAAATTACAATTACAAGAACTTTTAAATAAATAATTTAAAAATCCCACTTTTTGATTCCATTCATAAATAACGTGCAAAAATAACAAACATTTTCCAAAATACGGTTCAATGAGTTTTTTCACATAAATGCCATTGATTTGTAATGAATGAGAGCACAGGTATGCTTACCATTCAATATACACATACATTGCTGCCATAGACATACATCATACACATGATTAAGAGGGGGAGGGTGTGGTGACCTATACTTACTACACATGGGTTGGGTAACTATATGCATGATGCGTGTATGGCGGGCACAGGTATGCGAACGGGCACTGGTATGCCACTGGTGTGCATGGGTTCACTCAATGGCTGCATGTGTTGTTTTGTCTGACATTTGTTTAACACAAATATGAAACACATTTGGATTTCACAACACATTATGCATTCATTTGATTGTCTCATACATTACACAATGTTTTATGGTTTACAAAGTTTTTTAAATTAAAAAATATATTTAATTTTTCGCTTCAATTATGTATTTAACTGTCATTTCAATGTGTAGTGTATTAGATATGCGTTAAAAACAGTTTTGACCACAATTTTGGACACTATTTTTTTGGTGTCTAACAAAAGGTTTGTATTTATTATTGATTTTTTGGTTAATATTTTTTAATTGACTTTTAATTATACTTTTAGTTAAATACCATTAATATATGCATAGATTGATGTTAACTATAGACAAGTATATTACGGTTATAAATGATTTTTACTCAAAAAGTGTATAAAATCTGTGTTTTGTCTGAATATAACCGTAAATATATTTAATTTGACTAAAAATATTACATTAAATGTAATAAAACTTTATAAACATTTTTATTGCTATTTTTTATTAATATATTTAAATGCCTTATAAAACATATCGTAAAATAGTTTTTTCTCGCATATAATGACTCATTTGTGTGTGGATTACATAACATATTAATAGTATTTTGTATTGAGTTTCACTGTATTGGGTGTTCACTATTTAATCGCACAAAAAGGGTTTTTATAAATATATGGCATTTAATTAGCATTTTATTGTATTATTGTTCATAAAAAGTAATATTTTTAATGCCTTTTATATGTTTAATACTATTTATGATACACTGTTTTATACGGTATTATAGCACTTGTAATACTACGGTAATAATGTGTAAATAGTTGTGTTGTTATAATGTATTTATTAGTTGTAAAAGTTTTTATTTAATTATACCGTTTATAAGATGTGTATTTAGTTTGGTTAGTGTAGTATGTTTTTTAATTAATGATACATTTTATTTAATATTTCAAGTTTTAATACACTGTTAATAATGTGTGTATTGAGTAAATGACAGCTTATTACTAAACCATAACTTTTAATTAATTTTGAACATTAATTATTGTAATGGAAATATTATTGAGATAATAATTACTGTAATGAATGTGTAATTAATTTATTACTCATTTAAAATGTGTTGTAAAACTCATATTTATTTGAATATGATTTTAGATCTGAAAACCGATGTCAAGACATAGCCATAAGAAACAACTTTTAAATCTCAAGACTTGAATAATATTAATAGAAATCTCTGCAAAAACTGAGCAAAACTTTCAAACAAATCAACACTTAATATAAATTAATATAATTACGAGTCTATCGGATGTCAGGGCTGTCCCCACCATAGCACCCGGGTATACGTGAAGAGGACAGGCGTTACAGTCGGTGACAGTACCGGGAAAATGGAGCTAAAGGTGTGGTGCGATGGCATACAGCGGGTGGTGTGCGGTGTGTCAGCCCAGACCACGTGCCAGGAGGTGGTGTTCGCCTTAGCCCACGCCACCGGACAAACGGGTCGTTTCATACTGATTGAGAAGTTCAGGAACCAGTCCGAGAGACTACTGGCCCCTAATGAGCACCCGTTGCTCGTACTGACCCATTGGGGCGAATACGCACAGGACGTACAGTTTGTGATGAAGCGCAGCGAAGGTATCGCCGCCAAAGTGCACCAAAACTTGGCTACTAGTCCGCCGCAAGTACCCGGCTCAGTGTCGCAGGTCATGCATACGAGTGTGAATACATCTGGCTCGGCACTGGTGGGCAGTGGCGCCGGTAGTCCTAACAGAAGAGATTTGTTTAATAATTCCGTTAATAGAAAGTCCGGGAATTTTCGACCAAATTCTGGTAATTATTGAATTTTTTTTTGTGTTTTTGAGGTTTAATTAGATTTAGTTAGTAGTTAGGAATCGATAGTTATTTTTGTTTTATGTTTTATCGTACCGTAATTGAATTGAATTACACTTTAATTGCAGTTAAAATAGACTTTTCTTGTTATTTACTGAATGTGTGTTTTTATTTGAGAAAACCTTTTGATTTTTGATTATTTTTATTAAAACTAAAAATTATTTACTAATTAATAGATAAGACATCTTCGACATCGCCATCAATGGCTAAACAGGTGTCATCTCAAGCGGCACCGATAGCCAAGAATGGCAACATTAACAGCACCACCACTCCCATCGCCCACCAGCCCATTGCGCATATTAGCGCACCGGCACTGACACACAATCAGTCGACTACCAGTCCTGTGAAACAACAGCAACACTCGACGCCAACCATTAATAACACGACAAACACTAACTCAATCTCTAGTCATAACCTAAACACTACTAATAGTAATAGTAATCATAATCTGAACACAAATGTCATTCATATGAATAACATGAATATGAATACAAATATCAATCATAACAACAATAATAACATTACAAACAACGATATGTTGACCGAAACGCAGCAAACAAATCACCAAAAGTTGATTAAAAACAACAATAATATTAATAACAGTATTAACAATAACAACGGCGACTCTATGCCGAGCCCCAAGTCGAAGGGCACCCATAGGCCCAGACACCCGCCCCCGTACAGCGAGGCTATCAATAAGTCGGCGTTGATCACGAACACCGGCACCGGTAGCACAGCCACCACCACCGCCAACACTAGTCACGGGTTAGAGTACGACTACTCGTCTTCGTCGGACGATCGACAACAGCCCCCACCAACTGCCTCATCCCCTGTCCACTCCGGCACCGGTAGTAACAATAAGCGCCGTTCCATAGAGCCCTCACCACAGACGCAGACTAAACAGAAGACTGGAGGTGTGGGTGGAAATGGTGGTACGGGAACTGGTAGTCAAAAAGAGCTGCTTCTGCACAGGGATGCCATAAGACTGGTCGACATGCAAAAGGAGACGATGAGAGCCCAGGAAAAGGTCTGTCCACTCGTGTCACTTGGAATGGGGTTTATAAAGAGATTAGTTTCTATTAGTTTAGCTCTCTCTCTCTCTCTCTCTCTCTCTCTCTCTACCATTAATACACCGATTAGTTATTTATTGAGGGATTAAACTAATGGTCAGGAATTTATTTACTTGCGTTTAATGATGAGTTGAATAATTTAGTTAACAGCTATTACTGAAATTTTGTTCACTGATTAGTTGTATTATTATTTTAATGCATATTTGATTGCGTTTATTGTTTGTATAACAAATTTTTCGCACTTGTTATCATTGTTTGATTTATTAGTTATTTAAGGTTTGGTGTTACAATGCTATAGTGTTTGCCAACAATTTTATTATTGAAATACCGTATTAATATATAATTTGAACTTATTTTTCGTAAGCAATTAGTTTTGTGTTGTAATCAAAAAAGCATTTGATTTCATATATGATATATTAATATTGTACATAATTCTGTCGTAAATACTTTTAGCTATCATTTACGTGTAAAGTGATAGCAGATTATAGATTATCGTTAACATACGGGGTAATAATAGTGTACTGATTTGATTCACTTTGTATTGACTTGATTTATATTCATATAATACCAATTCAAACAGTGTTAAGACTCTAGACTTTTTTGGGGTAAATAGATTTTACAATTGTTTTTCAATTTTCGCTATCTATTTCTGAGTGTACCGTATTCTCGGACTCTCTCTCTCTCTCTCTCTCTCTCTCTCTCGATATTGTTTATTATAGATAAAGTACACTATAATTATTATAGAGTATACTGTAATATGTAAAGGAAATGAGTGGGAGAGTGATAGAAGGGGAGGGAAGGGATACAGAGTGTTAGCGATGATAACAAAATTGAACTGTGAATTTAAATCAGTAAATGTCATAATAATTATAATAGACTACAAGTGCCTCATAAATAGAGACAGGGATTAGTATGTATCGTAAACAACATACAAAAGTTATTGGCTTTGATATAAAGAGATAACAGTCTCTGCAACTCGTGGTGTGATTTTGAAACTCATTTCTGCGTTTGAATTGCTATTTGATAGGAGATGTCAGCCGTCGAGCGAGAGATCGGTTCCATCGAGAAGAAGCTGTTGGACAACGAGCTGCTCATCAATGGCTACAAAGAGGAAATGGATTGTCTTCATCAGCATTGGATGGAACAGGAGGTGCTGGTCGACCAGTTCGATGGGCCGTCGCTGGAGCTCGAGTTGGATGAGCTGGTGATGAAGGCGCAGACCTATGAGGAGGAAGTGGTGACTGTGAAGCAGAAGTTGAGTGCCTGTGAGGCACAGATAGGCGACTGTCGGCAACAGATCACGAGATTAATGGATGAGTTGGAGGACAGGGAGAGGCAACAGAAGGCCGACAATGAGGTGATGGCGAAGGAGGAGACCGATAGGTTGGCCGACCAGTTGATGGTAGCGCTCAGGGATAGGAAGGATGATTTCGAGTCACAGGTATTTCAATTGATTTACACATTTAATAAGTCTAAAATTTAGACTATAGTTATCTAATTATATTTAATTTAAATTTAAAAGTTTTATTTCTTGCTTTTATTAATTTTTCAATTATTA
>CAJPVJ010003021.1:0-11777 GCA_905397405.1 Oppiella nova
CGTTATTAACGCTAGATCCAATAAAATAGTATAATTAAATTAGAAATTTTTATAATATAAAATGTATCTCTGCTTTGTATTACTAATTGCAAGTGGGGCATTTCTGAACGTGAATGCGCGAGTAATATATCAAATTGGTAATTTCATGGCAGTTATAATTGTTAAATTTGATCAAATAGTGAATTGTCGAGCGTAATATATAGTAGATGATGCCAATTATGAATACATGATATTTATTTGGCAGGTTTTACCCCGTTTATAAACACAACACTAGTCGATCACTTCGAGATCGTCTGCAACAGCGACGCCGACAGCGCCGTCAACATCAGCTCAATACAGTTGTCTGCGGGACAGTGGGGTCTTGAGGCCAGTTGTAATGGTTATCAAGTGGTCACTTACTCGTCATCCAATTACATCGCTGTTCAGCTTAATCCGCCCTTGGTCTTTTCGTTGACCTTTCGCTCGTACCACGTCAGCTCTTATACCAATGGTATGATCAGTACATATGATCAGTACATTTGTCCATTAATTAACAGTCAAATATTGGGCCAATTGTATTATTTCAGCGCCAACTGTACATACAGTGTAAGACAATTATCAAAAAGTACCAGTATATTATATATAATTTATAATTGCCTAGCACAATGCTTATTCACATAACAAATATCATAAATTGTAAATATTTTAAAATCTTATAGTTTGCTCTCATTTGACTGTTAATGGCATTACACAGTATGACATGACTTTATTAGTTTTATATTTTGTTATGATAAATTATTAATACACAATGCCTATGTTAGGGGATCTAGCTACTTACTTACATGGACCTGTGACTGATGGTCCGTGCGAGTACATTTGTCAATTAATTAACAGTCAAATATTGGGCCAATTGTATTATTTCAGCGCCAACTGTACATACAGTGTAAGACAATTATCAAAAAGTACCAGTATATTATATATAATTTATAATTGCCTAGCACAATGCTTATTCACATAACAAATATCATAAATTGTAAATATTTTAAAATCTTATAGTTTGCTCTCATTTGACTGTTAATGGCATTACACTATATGACATGACTTACTTAGTTTTATATTTTGTTATGATAAATTATTAATACACAATGCCTATGTTAGGGGATCTAGCTACTTACTTACATGGACCTGTGACTGATGGTCCGTGCGCTGGATCATTTTTCTACTACCGAACATTATACCAAGGTCAGCCATTAAATGGTTGCCAAAGCAGTAATGGAATCGTCGCGGAAAATGGATTTTATAGATTTTCAAGGATTAGCGGCGCGTGTAAGTCGGTGTGCCAAATGAATTCCCTTGATAATATTGGTTTCAATGTAGAATCATACTCACCAGGTGTAAATAATAACGGAGTTGCAGGCTAATATTATACTATCTATGAAACAAATAGTTTGCCCTTATATAACAAACATACAATAAAGTAGTTTATTATTAGTATAGGGGCATACAGAAAAAACCAAGTCAAGTAAATAATAACGGAGTTGCAGGCTAATATTATACTATCTATAAAACAAATAGTTTGCCTTTATATAACAAACATACAATAAAGTAGTTTATTATTAGTATAGGGGCATATAGAAAAAACCAAGTCACAAACTTTAATTACATTTTAATTAAAAGTGATAGATTTAATCAATTAGTGAGGCTTTGCATTTGGACACCCTGTATTATTTTTAAATATTTTTTCTGATTTGTAGAGTAAAAATAAGATTTGTATATGATATATAATTGATCCAAATTAATTAGTTTTAAAACTATTGTCATTAATTATACTGTATATCTATGTAAAATTAGTTTTTTATGTAATAACTTTTCAAAAATAACAATATTTTTCACGGTTCTTTAATAAAAAATCATAAAATTTTTCAACAAATATTATCTAGATAAATTATATATTAAATAAAAATCTAATCCTTCATCTACATTTGCTGCGGAAAAGCGCATAAAAACCAATCATAAAATTAGTCAAATTTTCTGTAGTCATTAAATCAACAATAAAAATATTTTCAAGAAGTTATAAAACAAGGTTTACAAGCAATGCAATAGAAACCCACATTTACAATTTGACTAATATAGAATAAATTATATTGTAATTAATTATAGAAACTTATCGTCAATCCATTCAAACTTACAAAATTCAACTATCACAATTAAAATTGTAGTTTGTATTAATAAAGTTAAATTAGTTTGAAGAAAGTTATATGAAAGATAAGATAGGGGAGGGCTTTAATGGTGGGTTCAGAATAGGTTAGTGCTTGTAAGGAGGGTGCAAGATAGGGGGATAGCCTGATAGGGGGATAGCCTGATAGGAGAAGTGGATCCCAAGACTGGAGAGGGCTGTACGATGGGCGCCCTGTACTGGAAACTCAATGACATATGGCAGGCGCCTACCTGGGCGTCCATAGAGTATGGCGGTAAATGGAAAGTATTGCAATCGTACGCCAGGTAATTTTTTGATAACCGATATATAAATCTTAAAATTTTTAATTATACCTAATGATTCTAGTATAACATTACATGATTAATAACACGGCAAAATATTTGCCATGTATCTTATATTTTGCAAGTGTTAAAACTATAACTTGCATACATATTAAAAATCCTCAAATACAGAGCATCATGGTAAGTTAAATTATTATTTTGAATTAGCCGAAGCCTTTGCAGTATTATAGCCAACACCGGCAGCTATATGTCCGCTGTCCACAAGCATTTGGGTTCCCGTTATAAACGACGACTCGGGGGCCGACAGGAATAGGACGGCCTGAGCCACGTCCTCAACCACACCTCCCGACCGGCAACTTATTCGCCATACCTTTGGCCATACCATGACTTTCGGGTCAACACCTGTCGATTTGAGGAAATCCGTTTCGATAACACTCGGACTGTAGAGGAAATGGATTCAAACGAGTTGTATTGATTGGGTAATTATATTGCTTACTTAACACTATTGACACGAATGCCTTTCCCTCCCAACTCAGCGGCCATACATCTGGTAAACATATCGACCGCAGTCCTGGCCATACAGTACGGTGCACTCAGACTGGCCTATTCATAAATTACGTCAACACGATGTAATACTAATTAAATGTATGGGAACTACATTACCGATTGAGTACTCCTTACGCTCGACATATTAATGATGACACCCCGGGTCTTCTCCAGGTGCCCGACGCACAGGTATGTCATATACACAGCCATATCCAAGTCCACGCGCATAGTAAGCCGATAGGCCTCCATAAATGACGGATTAGTAATGCCGACAAACTTGACTGGCATACCGGCGCAGTTGAACAGTACGTCTATTTTACCAAAAGTTTCAATAGTCTGGTCGACCAAAGCCCGGGCTTCATCCTCGTGGGTCAGATCGGCCGCCATTTCTAGTACTTTTGCGCCCAAACTTCGGCACCGGTTGGCCACCGCTGAGAGCCCAGAGTCGGCGTACAGTCCGGTCACCACTACGTCGGCACCCGATTGGGCGAACAATTCTGCAGTGGCCGCCCCTATGCCCGAACTGGACCCAGTGATCAGGGCCACTTTACCACTCAAGTCATGGAAGTCATATGTGACAGACATTTAGTGTATAATTTGTCTTAATTAACTAATATTCAGTTTACAGTAGTGTACGCAAAAATTTAATGATTTATTTTACAGTTGTATAAAAGCTACTTGTTAAAACGGCAAATAATTATTAAAAGTTACTAGATATTATTGAAAACCATAAAGTTGCTAATTCATTTTATTGCGTACATGTTTTTTATAAACCTTTAGATATTTACTTATTTAGTTAAATAAGTATCTTGCAATAATGTTAACTTTTTCAATTCATCGTGAACTTGTAATTATATTTAAATATAAAAATTAACTAAATAAGACTAACTAATACATGCTTTTATAATATTATAATTTGATCGCATAAAATTTATCGATCATATTTAATAATTCAATAGTCTAACAAGTAAGGTAATTCATTATTATCATTTTTAAATATTTAATAAACTTAAGAAAGTTAGTTACTTTAAATTTTAGATTTAAATTCTAAATTTTAATTTGCAATTATTTAGTAATCAAGGGTTAGTTTATGTTATTAGAGATTATCCTGGCACAATTTGCTCACACCTAACGAGGTTCCCCATTTAATATAAATGAATGTCTAATTTATCGCATACCTTTTAAATTATAATTTTCATTATGACAAGCAACATTTAGCAAATATCTATAAAATCACGCATTTAAGTTTTCTCAGTACTAACAATACGTCGAAACCTGGATGCAATTATTAAAACCAAAATTAATTTCTGCTAATTAATCGTATATAACTTACATAGGCTCTTTTAATAAATACAACTAGTTACGAATCATTGTTAGAAATAATTATTAAAGTAAATTAAATAATGTTTTGTGTTATAAATATCTCACTACAAAATGCTTTCTTAATATAGTAATTTTATTTTTTTTAATAAGAAATATAGAAATGATAGAAATAAATACCGCTAATAGGAGTCCGGGAGAGACTATACATTCGGTGCGCATTTCGTGGACTAATATCCGGGTGTCGACTAAAACACAGAAATCAATGTATAATTGCTTTCAAACCAATGAAACTCCGAAAGAGATCCTAAGGAACGGTATGTGCACTTTATAATGTTAAACATACACATTGTTAAAGTAATTACTAATTAATACTAATGACTACTGATTAATAGTATCGGGTGAAATTAAAGCTGGAAGTTTGTTGGCCA
The DNA here is from genome assembly GCA_905397405.1 of Oppiella nova. NCBI lineage: Eukaryota > Metazoa > Arthropoda > Arachnida > Sarcoptiformes > Oppiidae > Oppiella > Oppiella nova. The sequence continues at coordinate 4,776 of CAJPVJ010003021.1, forward strand.
TAATGGGCGCCAGGTTTGCAAATATTGTTTTTGATTTATTATATAATTTATATGCGCGTATAAAATATTCAAATAAATTGTCAAAAACTATTAACTAAATGTCCTTTCTAAAATATCTAAAATTTCAAACGAAATTATAGATTTATTTTCTCAATACAGATGTAATCATTTGCAAGTTTTTATAATGACCTTGATAATTTATGGGCGTTTTATTTGAATATTATATACATATTTCACAATTAGTTTTATTAATAAATATTGTATTAAATGATTGCGTGATTCAGTGGCTCCGGAAAGACGACTCTATTGAATGTATTGACGGCAAGAAATTTATCGCAACTGTCCGTCAATGGAGTGGTACTCATGAATGGACAGGCAGTCAGTCAGCAGACCATTGCTTCCGTGTCCTCGTATATACAACAACACGATTTGTTTCAACCGTTGTTTACAGTCAGGGAACACCTATTATTTCAGGTATGTATCAATTTGATGAATGTTAGAATAAATATTTTAAAATAAATTAATATTTAAGGCATTATTACGAATGGATAAGAATTTAAGTAGAAATGAGAGACAAGATTGCATTCAACGAGTCATTCAAAAGGTTTAGACAAAAAAACTAAACTTACCAATATATAATTAAACATTTAATTAGATATCTATTATTGTGTTTAATGATAGTTTAATTTAACGAAATGTGCGGAAACAAGGATTGGAGACAACAAACAATTGAAAGGCATTTCCGGCGGAGAAATGAAAAGACTGTCCTTAGCTTCAGAAGTCCTCACAAACCCATCGCTAATGTTTTGGTCAGAAATACATCGAAAATATAATTGTCTTTCAATTCATTTAATAATAATATGTTTGAATGCATTAGTGATGAGCCGACCACTGGTTTGGACTCATTTATGGCCAAAAGTATAGTACAAGTGCTGAAGACTATGGCATCGGAGGGACGGACTGTCGTCTGTACTATACATCAGCCCTCGTCTCTAGTCTTTGAACTCTTCGACAGTACACTGGTTTGGACTTATTTATGGCCAAAAGTATAGTACAAGTGCTGAAGACTATGGCATCGGAGGGACGGACTGTCGTCTGTACTATACATCAGCCCTCGTCTCTAGTCTTTGAACTCTTCGACAGTCTATTACTTATGGCCGACGGAAGGGTAGCTTTCATGGGGTCCATCGGTATTCATATTTTATATATTTATTATAAATGATTAATAATTTCATTGCATTTATAGGTGAAGCAAAAGATTTCTTTTCATCGCAAGGATTAGTAATATTGTTATTATAATTATATTTATTTAATTAAATATAAAATTAAAATTTCTTCAATAGGTTTGTCCTAGAACCTACAATCCATCGGATTATTATTTGCGGGAATTAGGTTTGTTTTACTCATATGCCTAATCAATTTCAATCACTTGATATCATTTTTCTCAAAATAGCAATAATGGATAGTAATTATGCGCAAACAAAAAGCAAAGTTAATGTAATATTTGAATATATGAATGAAAACCTTTAAAGACAGGCATAAAACTGAAAGAAGGATGTTTCTCGGTCTATTGGTTAATTGACCAGCTCTACCGGTTAATTTTATTAGCTAATCTTTTAGTGGTTATTAAAACATATAACATATGTAAAAATGAGCAACTTTCATAGAACGGTTTAACCGCTAGATGGATTTAAATAGATTAAAATAGGTGCTTTATTTTCTTAATTCTCAATAGATTTTAACAAATAAAATTATTTTTCTGACCAATTCGAACATGAGGATTTAAAATAAATTATTATTTATTTAATAAAATTAAAAAATAACGCTAAATTTTACAAAGAACACGTTCGAATTTGACCTAAGCTGGAACCCGGGAAATAATTATTAATTCTTATATAACTTTGGACGAGGAGTCCGAATATCTAATTTATATTGTCCTGTGACCTCGAGTTCGGGCGAAGTGACCACTTATACCGGTAAAATGTTCATAATTAATATGCCCGTGATATATGAATTCAATCAACCTAAGTAATCATGTAAATAATGTAGAATTAGTGACAAACTAGATTCTCAACTGGCAACCAGGAATTTGTTTAATTTTTACTGAACATCCTACCAGAATTAAAACTATGTAATTTCTATTGCATAGTGGCCAGCTACAGTGGCCACTTTTATCGGGAAATATTTCCCTTATAAATATGGGTATGTGATATATCAATTTAATAGAGAATTTCACTCTAAATATGACGGTGTAAATAATAATATAGAAAATTCTAGATTTAAATGAAATATTGTGATTTTTCATAATTTTAGTCACAAATTCTACATTATTTGCATGATTACTCAGGNGAAAATTCTAGATTTAAATGAAATATTGTGATTTTTCATAATTTTAGTCACAAATTCTACATTATTTGCATGATTACTCAGGTTTATAAAATTTTTGCATATACAATCGCATTCTCTGTTAAAATCTCTATTGAATTGATATATCACATGGGTATAATTTATTATGAAAATTTTCCCGATATAAGTGGTCACTGCAACCGAACCCGAGGTCACAGGACAATATAAATTACATATTCAGACTCCTCGTCCAAAGTTCTATAAGAATTGTTAATAATATTAGTTATAATAAAAAACCGAATATACGACAAATATGTTGGTTAAGGGGTATGCATCCTCCTTTATTTTCAAATTAATTGTTATTAATTTTTTTTATAGAAAACATAGTTTTTCAGAGAGCCAGTCAACTATAAGATTTGTGTCAGGGATATTTGTTACCGCTGAAGCTTTAGAGTAATTATTTTAATTAATTTATTGTTTTAAGTTAATTGTTTAATTTTTAGAAAATTACTATATTGATCATGATTTTAAAACGAAAATACTCATCTACTATAGCACCTTGGTATTAGATTTTCAATTCCAATACTATATTACTTAACATCAGTGATAAATTATCATTTATAATTATATTTAAAAGCTAAAAATTTAAAAATTTAACATGAATGAATTATTAAATAATAATCACAACATAATATTAAAAATTAAAATATAGAACAATTAAAATATTAAAATATAAGTTACACAAATATTTTAAAAGTTCACAGTAATTATATAACATTGGCATATCTAATTAATGATTGAACTATTTTAATTATATGAAAATATCTGATTTATTATTTAACATAATGACCTAAATGTGTTGTATGTTACAAAGGCTACTTTTCGTACCAGTTACTTTTCAATATCATCAGTAAAATATTGAATAAAAATTTTTATAAAAGGTAATAAATATATTTATTTCGTAATAATGATAATAAAAGGTATCTGATACGATAAGTTGCTATTGTTAAATGAATGAATGTCTTATTGATTATAACGTTATTATGTATGACTGAGACGCGACGTGACATATCTCTCAATCCAAATACAGACTGTATTGTAAAGTATTTAGACTGAAGTGGCATATTATTGACCAAGTTCCCAATATATTAGTTTATAATTCATAGCTACTATTTAATTTGTCCAGAGATATAGACCGGGTAATTTAATTATATAATTGTCTATTTTGTTGTTCATACGTACAATATCTCATAAAACATTTCTAGTTATATATTATTATCAAGAAATTAATATAATATAAAACTGATAAAAATGGTGAAATATATTTTACATTTTTCCAAATATTTGTACATAAAATTAACGGTTTTATATTGTAAACTAGCTAAAATTAAGTTCACCAAGAAACATGTTAAACTTATACTAATATTATTATTTGTGTATCAAATCGTCGACCAAACCGTCAATTATTTACACTACGATGTGATCAATGATTTTAAATACGATCGCAATTCCCAGCTATTAGTTTACAACAAGTCGCTAACCCTATGTCTAAACCCGCGACACATAGGACTCGCGGATACCAATCAAACCGATCTGGACTACTGGCGCTCAATTATGCGCAAGGTCACGTGTTTCATACTTAAAGAGAGACACCCCATAACACTTTGCTCGCAATTATCGCCGGTATATATACGTCATCGACGGGACGGGAGCTTATGTCTCACGTATATGAATGACTACACGAATCGTAATGAGTTTACGACAAATCCGTTTGTGTGGCTCAACCTATACCTGCAAGACTTACCTCACGCGGAAGTGGCTGTCCATCCGTTGTATACAATGTCTCATTTCACATCCATGTCCCGGGTGTTTGGACGCAATACTGAGCGAAATATTAATATATTGCCAAACTTGCAGACATTGTTACCCCGACCCTATCCCACCGACTGCTACGACTACGAGTTTAATCGCGGGTCGGGTGGTGTCGGACCGAAATCCCGGAGCGAATGTATGTTACGAGTGATGCGTGACTTAGAGCTGAGCCGTTGCCGACATAATCTCTATTGGGATTCACGAGTGTTTCGTAACGAAAGCCAATTTGTCGCGAATAGCGCAGTGAATGTCACGTGTTTTGTTGTACCCGACTATCACCTACTGTCCAAAACGTGTCGAATTGAATGCAATCACTATTTTGTGAACCAAAATATTCTCGTTAAAAATTCACCAAACATAGACTCGCACGATATGAAAGCTATCAATCTACTTTACACAGTATTAATACCTTATATCTGGAAAATTACGCCTAAATGTGATTTTATAAGCTATTTATCGGCAATCGGCGGACTAATGGGAATGTGGTTGGGATTCAGTGTCTATTCGGTTATTATATCGACATTTAAAATCATAAAATTACTAATGTTTCGGAAATTTAGCAACATTATGAGAAAGTTTAAAATATTAAAATTTAAACATGCTAAAGTAGCAAAATACATTCCGCTCGCAATTTGTTCCTACTTTTTGATTTATCAAGTATCTGAAATATATCAAGATTATAATGAATTCAATATTAAAATAAATGTAGACTTTAAGCATATCCTTCGAATTCCAGGTGTAAAATTGCTACTTGCGCCCGATTCAATAGATCAAGCTGCTGTTGACCACCATGTTGCAAATATATTTGACCATGGCAACCATGACGATATTCAAAATAAAAGATTTGGATTGTCCGGAGTGGTCTTTATGTCAAAAGTGATTCGTAAATTATTTTCACTCAATAACCTGACATTGTTTCGTCAAATTGGTTACGATTATAAAGGTCAAATTGATTGCTATTTCCGCTTAAATAACGGTGCACACATTAATTGCCCCGAGAGAGAAAACACGTTTCTACAATATACAAATGATATTGTCTTTATGGAGCATTGGTTTAGAAATTTTACCAAGGGCTTTCAACATGAGATTCGCAATTATCTGACGAATAATGATAGACGTATCGAGCAACTTACCATCAAGTTCAACTTTACAAATATTCAAGGATTATACATAATCATAATGACCGGCGACAATACATACAACGTGGCCATCGATCGCAACTCCGAAACAAATCTGGAGTTTACGTCGCGTACGTATCGCCGCTTAAGTCGCCGTACGCTTACGTGCGTAGACTTACGCGACACTTACGACGACTTGTTTTACGTGAATTACTACAGTACCCCCGATAGCTACGATTGTTACGCTCGCGAGTTAAATCGGACTTACGGGTGCCTACCGGTGCAACATTACTTTTATATTATAAACCTCGACAAACACATTGAATATTCCGGATACCGGTTCTGCGCGTACGATACGATAAACTATAATACGTCGGTTGATAAACTCATAATGGGTGCATGCACAATAAAGCATAATTCGTGTGATTACGTGGATTTCTATATAAATTCAATTATTGTGCGAGAACATTTAAATTACGGTCAAGTCAATTTAATACCGCTAAATTACATTGAGCCACAGATTAGCGAACAATTTGCTATGGATTACTATGATTTGATTTATAACGTCGGGGGTACTATAGGCATGTGGATCGGGGTATCCATGCTATCGGTTAACATGATTTTCATGTATTTAATTATTGCATTTAACACTTTGTTTAACTATTTATATATTAAAATTATTAACTTTTATTATTATATTAACGATATTTAAAAATCAAAGTCAATTTAATATGTATTCATTATATCAATACCTATACAAATTAATATTGTTAAATATTTTAAAATCTGTTACCATCTTAATTTCCCAGGGTACATGTGCCCTGAGTTATGGCTAGTGTGCAGCACTGTATACAGTAAGATGTACAGTATAGTACAGTAAAATGTAATTTAACGATTTCCAATAAAGTCTTAGTTATTTGTTATAAAAATGTTATATTTAAATAATAAATACATATTTTTAAAAATCTGGCATTATACTTTCCGATGACCCATATCACAATTTTTTGATGTATCAGAAAGTTGGTTGACTCATTTTATATATATATTAACGCAATCCTATGAGTTCATAGTTGCTATCCTTGGCTACCCTCTGGCCGAGTCATCATACCTGTGCCTCACGTACACCACTAGAACTTTCCATACAAGTCGTACTGAACTCACAGATACTGACCATTAGATCATTATCTCATGTATAAGGCATGGCTTCTCTATGCCATACAACGAGTCTATAATAAGTAGCGTTCGAAACGAGAAAATTTTTGGAAAATTTTTAGAAAATTTTCTTTTCTTGAATTTTGGCTGAAATTTATAAAAATTTTTGAAAAATTTTTAGTTAATTTTACTGATTTCTTAGCAAATTTCTAGGAAATTTCCATATATTTTGATTAATTTTGCAGTCAACTTTATTTATTTTATAATTTATAATTAGTATTCTACAGTAAAAGCTCTGAGTTATGTACGGCCTATTGCATGTGAAATCTGTACATAACTGGGAACGTTCATAACAGAGAATGTGTTCAAAAAAACTGTAAAGAACGTTGCCCAAATATGACAAACTGGCTCTTTGGGTTTTATGTTTAAAAATTAATGAACTCTCAAATATTATCAATAACTAATCAAAATTAACCTCTGCATTAAGTCGCAATATCAACTTTGGCTAAATTCT
>CAJPVJ010003022.1:0-11777 GCA_905397405.1 Oppiella nova
CTGTAAAGTTTGAAATTTATAAGGTTTAATATAAGTAAATTTCAAACTTTACAGAAAAGCAATGTTTCAATAAGAAATAAAAGCAACTTTTCAGATATACGTTTGATTTTGGTCTATCAGATATACAGATTTTATAATAATTAAATTCTTTATTAAATAATAGTTTAAAAACTATCATAAAAATTATTATTATAAGTTGGCTTCGCAATTTAAAAATAAAATTTGAAAAAATTTAATATTAAAAATTATACCATATGTTTTTTATGAAGAAAAAAATCTAAATAAACTTTAATATATTATATATAATTAAAAATGTGTTTATAATTAGATCAACACAACATCGCCATTGATTTGTAAATTTTGTGACATGTCATTTAAAATTGTGATTTCATTATTTAAAATTTATACATGGTCACTTGTTATTAATCAAATCACTGGTCAATATGATACCAAATTTAGTACAGGTTTGTTAAAATTGTCAAAATATTAATAATGTATAACATAGTTTCTAAATATATAACATTATTTAATTGTAACTGTTTATACACTGTATAAAAAGCACAACTTTTGTAAAACATTAATTTAAAAATTAAAAATAGATTCTTTATTGCAATCAAATTAAAAAAAATAAAATCACATTATTTTATAATGTTACAGTTAGTAAATAATAATTTGTAGGTCAAATGACTCGTAGTCCTAATGACCGAATACTTGTCCGATTAATATAGAGATGAAATAGATTTAAAGAAAATTCAAAGTTTACGCCATTAAATATTAAAAACTCGTGTTTTTATGACATCTGATAATGACATCCACTTTTACCGCTCACATAGTGGACCAGTATTTACCGGAAACGCCGATCGTCAATGTGATCCGTGATATAATCAACGTCAATGAGCGCGCCGGTATGCTGGAGGAGGCCTTCTATGTGGTGGACGTGGAGAACATCATCGAAAAGCACCGAAAACTCCTTAAATACATGCCGCGAGTGAAGCAATCCCTCGCCGATAGTACTGGAAATACTCGCCGGACTGGGAATAAGTTTCGATTGCGCCTCCAGGGTATGTCCACAGATCAGTTAGCACTGGTAGGTATAGATTGACACTTATTGAACTTATTTTACCAGGGCGAGATTGAGACAATACTGAAACTAGGTGTTAGTCACGACCGAATTATATACGTCAATCCTGTCAAAGCCCGTTCGCATATAACGTTTGCCGCTGAGGTGGGCGTCACAAAAATGACGTTTGACACAGAGTACGAGCTCCATAAAGTACAGCGACTGCATCCCGGTGCTGGCATGGTGTTGCGCATACTTGTATCAGATAAATCCGCTAAATACCCCTGGGTAAGAAGTTTGGAGTTAGATTGCACCGGGTGCGCGACCTATTGTTAGTGGCCAAGCAACTTGGTGTAAACGTAATTGGTACTAATTTCCATGTGGGCAGTCTATGTCAGTCCGGTGAGGCATATTCCAGGGCTATTCGCGATGCTAGATATGTGTTTGATCTGGGTAATGTGTTAGGCTTCAACATGCATCTACTAGATATTGGTAACGTATTAAATTGAAAAGTTAATTTATCAATATAGAAGCATATTCAAAATTTGGGTTGATTCTTTTAAATTAAAATATTTTTAATTTATCAAGGTGGTGGTTTTTCGGGAACCATCACTAGTTTAAATGAAACCTCGATCGACATGGCCCAGACTGTTTCAAATGCCCTGGAGTATTATTTCCAGGCTTTCAACCAGACAACTGATTTCACCGTTATATCGGAATTTGGACGATACTATGTATATCAATATAATTTAATTAGGAACATTTACCTAGTACGTTGACACAAATGTCTCCCGTATATTAAACCTGTCACTAGTCAATATTAAGTAACATATTGTATTACATCAACTATTTTATAGTTACTATCGACTCCCTTACTTTCGCAGCCCATACGTACATGTTGAACAACCCACTATCAATAAACTAAATTAAGGATTTTTAATATGTACAAAATATTTTAACCCTACGACCCTGGTAGGTGGACACGGCGTATACATTGGCCGCCGTAATAGAGGGCAAAAAGCGTGTCATTCTGGACGACGACAAGAGTAATATCCGCCCGGAAATGATGTACTATATTATGGACGGTGTGTACCAGTCGTTTAGGGATGCCTTAGTCGAAAATGATTTCCATGATCCCATTCCCCTCAACCCCCATAACCCAAATGAGCCTCTATATAACACCACAGTATGGGGTCCGACGTGCGATAGTGTCGACGCCGTCCGGAAGGGTTTTTGGCTACCGGAGCTGAGAATCGGTGAATAGATTTACTTTGATACTATGGGCGCCTATACCGTGGCCGAAGGTAGCGAGTTTAATGGGTTTAAAGTACCAAGACAATTGTTTTTTGTGTCCGAGAGAGCTCGACAGACGATTAGCGCAATGAATAATCGGGATAGGATTTCTGAAATATTGGCTACCGGTCCCATACCTACTGAAGGACTAGTAGATGTCGATCTCCATCAAACTCGTACTCCCCATCAACATCAATCAATACATTATGTTCTGGGTTTGGGTTGTACTGTTTGCCATAGTTGAAACTGGAAGACTTGGTAGAGGCCGTGGGCTGTGCTGCACTTGAGGTACGGGTGCGGGTCGTGTTGGACGGGGAGAACGCAGGAGGTTCTGGAGGTCTGGTGATGACGTGGAGTGTCTAAGCGGTTGTGTAATTACTTTTCCAGACCGTAGTTTCCTGTTTTGATCAGCAATTGTGCCGGAGTTTGTCGAGCGCTTTGTTTGACAATTAATAAAATATTATTCGGGTTCGGATGTCCTCTGGCCAATCCTACCGACTGTACCAATTGTGGTGTATCGGGAAATGTGACCACTAATAATGAGAAGTTCTAAACGTGATTGGTCCAAGAGACCACCAGGGTAACACCAAATAAATATTATAATTGCCTGAAAGGCGTGTTTTGTATAAATAATTGCTTTATTAGAACTTTAACATAAAAATACAATTAGTTTTGAGAGACAATACTTTTAGTACACGTAAGCAGACCAAGAGATAGAGAGACACTGAGAAGTATAGGTTACGGTTTGGGACACATATGGCTTATACTTAATTAAAAGTATGGCGGAATTTAATTTCAAAATTTCATTACATCCCAATATTATTTTCAAATATTTATTATTTTCATAAAATACATACATATTATAATTTTTTTAAACTTTAAATAGTTTTCTGTTTGAAATATCAATATAACTAAAATGAAGTTGATTTTATTATATTAATATTACATTAATTAAAAATAACTTTTTCTTTAGTATTTAATTAAAACAAACTCATTATAAGCAGATAATTAGAGGCAGCGATACATACAAACTGATAGAACTCATAGGAATTCATGGGAAACATGTCATAGCAATAGAATGTGATCTCAAAATTTTGAAATTAAATTCCGCCATACTTTTAATTAAGTATAAGCCATATGTGTCCCAAACCGTAACCTATACTTCTCAGTGTCTCTCTATCTCTTGGTCTGCGTACGTATTTTTCGAACTCCACCTAATTTATTAATTAAATATTTCAAAACAATAGAAATACAATAGTTTGTTTATTATTGTATATTTGAAAACTTAATTATTATACTAATTAAGAATTATATATAAATATTATTGCCCTCATTACATTACTTATAAGTCATTTCTCATATTTTATTCATAAATATTAATTAAATATTTAAATATATTAACAATACAATATATTGTGTATTATAAGTACAGTATTTGGTAATAAAAACTTTCATACAAATTAAGAATTATAAATCAATATATTTGATCTCATTAAAATTTTAATTAAATTTCTATTATACTCTAAAACAATTGGAACTTTATATATATAATATGAATTAAATTATAGAATTCATTTATTATCATTTATAAAGTTATAATAATTTATACCACATATGGATAATGTTTAACATTATATAGAACATGCTACGTTATCTGATGTTAGTAATTGACTTTTTAAGTATTATTGTTTTATATTCAATCAATATATTTTTAAAACAACTTAAATATATGTGGTCAATTTGTTCATGGATATTGATATGGATAAAAATAATTTTTATGCATCACCTAAAGTTCATATACATTTAAATGCATATCATGAAAATTAATTATTAAATTTTATTCATTTAATGAAAATTATAATATTGAGCTTTTGGTTTCCATAAGGAATCAAGTCCAATGCATATACATTATTTTAAACTATAGGTAATACAATAGTCAATATAGATATTACTATTGACAATTGGCTAGATACTTATAGACATTGTAATGTAATTTGCATCGGGTCTTGATTCTTTATGAAAATCAAAGGGTCATATTATAAATTGATTTTTATATTCAATCTGTTTTAATTTTTGAAAAATAGCACCCTCATGAATTATAAAATGACACACAAAAGGTTATACAAAACATTATGTCGTATACTATGTCTGATGGGATGTGTGTATCAAACGTATAAAATGAGTGAACTTTACTTTGGATACCAAACCACTACTGATGTTAAGTACGAATTGGAGACTACCGTAACTCTCCCGGCTATAACACTGTGCATGAATAAAGTATCGGTCGTACAGCAGGATGTCCTTGATAATTTCTATAAAAATAAGAGTAACCACAAAGACATCAAGGAATATTTAAATACGTTGACTATCCATGATCAGATTGCTATCATGAGAGCACCGGAAGATTTATTTTCGTGTAGCCTACATAATAATAGATATGATGATCGAGATGCACCCAATGATTTATCTTACCTATTTCGGTATCTATATTTAAATTGCTCTAATATAACTCACTATAATATAGGACTAAGTAGTGAAACATATTGTTTGACAATATTTTCCGAGCACCGGGATCAATATCGTAATGGTTATTTTATAAATATTGATAAATTGGTATCTCCATATGTTATTATGTTTACAATCAATAATAAATCCATGGTCATAAACCATTCACTCCATGTAATTGTTCATGCAAACCATGCTATGATACATGACGATTTCAAACGTACCGCTAAACACGTCAATATATCCACGGGTAGTATATGTCGATTGCAATATAGCAAGTCAGTGGTGAAGTACATGTACACCCGTCCCACACACATACGATGTAACGAAACCATTATAAGGGATGAATGTATGAAGAATTGTGTAGACAATGAATTTTATCATAAAACACATGGTTTATCGCCATATTTATGGACACGTGACCTGAATTCGAGTCTCAAGTTTAAGAATGATTTAATCCTGGTTTTTAAATACTATTCATCCTGCTACAAATCATGTGAAAAGAAACAAGATTGTTATAAAGAGTATTATAAACTCAATGTTAAAAATGAGCTATTCAAGATTAATGGTAAACCACGTGGCTCGTATACCTTGGTGCTGGAAGCGCCTTCTGATCCCATGGTTACCTATGAGATACAGCTTCAAATGGGTCCCGAGGAATACATATGCCTTATGGCAAGTATTATAAGCCTGTGGTTTGGGTTATCTGTCATTATTTTTACGGATTTTATTTCGGATTATTCCCTGAAATTAAGAAATTATTTCTATGAAAATAAAAATAAGTTTCAAATTAATTTCATTAAAACTAATAAGCTGTTTGTAAAACAAAATAAATTTGGCACCATTGTACAGCCTAATTTATAAGGTGCAATTGTTTGGTAAGCAATGTTTTGTGGATTATAGCGCTATAATGTTGTATAGCATTTACAAAACTATTACAATATTACATTAATTATAATTGTAAAAGTAAATGATCAGTATAGTTTATTACTTTTATAAATTTATATTAAAAATATTAACGCTAACGCAAAACCTTTTTGAGTTTAAACTATTTAAAATTAAAAACTGTAACCTTTCGGTTGTCCATGTATTGTAGTGATTTGTCATGGCTGACAGTGTAATATGAGAGATGGCCTTATATAGGTATAAATTGATTTGGCACTTAAAGTAACGGATAAGCCTGTGTAATTTATATATAACCTTGTTATTAATAATAAAAAGTTAAATTTTAATTGTTATGGTTTAATAATTAATTTTCTAAAACAACTTAAATATTTATGGTCAATGTGTTTATGGATATTTATGTGTGTAAAAATACAAATATTATTAGTACTAATTACAGAGAGTGGGGACTATAACTATAGACGATTTAATTAATTAAAAATTAATTTAATGAAACTCTTTTTGTGTGTAAGACATATTCAATGAATAGACCATCCCCCTGGACTACCAAACGGCACCGGTATTTCTATCATATCAGTGCCCTCTTAATTGTGGTCATCGATAGTCTGGGCCACCTTTTTTTTGTCATTTTCCAGAGTTCATCGGTATCTTTAATGCCCTTATGATGCCATAAGACTTACTTTAAGAGTTTAAATATACAGAAATCCATGGGTACTATGTCTAGGACCTTAACAGGAATTTTTTTTGACTGGGATATAATATATGCCATAGTTTTGTCACATTTAATTACTTTGGCCATTGAGCAGAGTGTTTGCGGGTTTTCGCGATCCGTTACCCAATCAACGGGTTGTATGGCTCTCGTGGTTCGGACAATAGGTTGTCTCTGTTTTCTTGAACACACATTACCGGCATTTATTGTACTCTTTTTATATCGTTTGATAATCATATTACTAACCGTTGATTTTGTCACATTAATACCGTATTTAGAAAGTGTTTTAACAATTTGACTCATTGAATACTACTCACTGTAAAATAATTTTATATAGACGTCCCTTCCGGACGGGTTTAATCTAATTGTAGTCATTATTTTTTCATATAATTCGGTCTCAAATCAAACACTAATAAGCAAGCTTTCATTTGGTATATAATGCATACAATATTTTTTCAAAATAAAAAAGTTATTACAGTTTAAAATCGTCTATACTTATAGTCCCCACGCTCTGTATACCTGGCACTAATGGCAAGGATTTGATCATTTGGTTCATTGACTCCAAACAATGGTTTTTGGTTTACAACAAAATTATTGATACCCTTAAAACAATTAATTTTATATATTACATATAGTAATATATTTTATTGAATATTTGTTCGACCCATTTCGATTTAATTAATTCTACATATTTAATAATTATCATAATTTTGTCAAACCCATTTATGTTTGTTTAGAGCAAGAACATTTATGAATGGATTAAACCATGCATTAACAAAACTTTTATAATCATAAAAATAGTGATGTATTAAACCTATAATTTTCTTAAAAGTACACAACACTAGTGATACAAACTATTAATACAAAAATTAGGGACTGTGAAATTGCAAGCTATTTTTTATTAATCACACAAAAATACATATTTAACTACTAATTTGTTAACATTCATTTATATTAAAACTAATAATTTCTAATATTTAATTCAAAATATCTATGATTAAACAAAATATTCTTGCATAAAATAAACAAAATTTGTATTATAGTAAATTACTCATTAAAGATTAAAAATGCTAGTGTTGTATTAAATGATAAATAATGACTATGCCTTACAACGCTAGCTTGGCTCTGGAGCCAATGTATGTTAATGTATGGATTAAACCTTAGTTGAACATTCATGGGCTACAGAGCCCAGTTACTAATACCTATAACATTAGTAATTGATGTAGATCAAAAATTTTGTTAATATATAGATTAACAGGAATATATTCAATACAGATACTATTATTTTAATATTATAATTAAATAGTACGTCAATAGATTAACATTTTAATTAACATAATAATTACATTACATTACTTATAAGTCACTTATCATTATGTATTTATAAATATTAATTAAATATTTCAATATATTAGCAATACAATATTGTGAATTATAAGTACGGTATTTGTAAACAATAAATATCATACAAATTAATAATAATAAATGAATATATTTGACCTTATTAAAATATTAATTAAATTTCTATTATACTCAAAAACAATTGGAACTTTATAAATATGAAATAAATTATAGAATTCATTTATTATCATTTATAAAGTTATAATAATTTATACCAAATATGGATAATGTTTAACATCATATAAACATGTTACGTTATCTGATATTGGTAATTGACTTTTTAAGTATTATTGCTTTATATTCTATAAATAAAATTTTAAAACCACTTAAATATATGTGGTCAATTTGTTCATGGATATTGATCTGGATAAAAATACAAATACTATCATATTTCAAATTATTTCTAAAATCATTATGTCTTTCGGGACTCATTTACGGGGCAATTGTCATAACAATTGAATTCTTCAGTTATCCATACGTTTATAGCGTTAGTGTTGAGGTCTCTAAAGTTTTGCATTTAATGCCGATTACTATCTGTACGGAAAGGGATGTGTTTTTTGACACAATAATGATTGAGAAGTACTTTAATTTAACCGATGATTACCAGGCTTATAGAAAAATCGCTAGAAAATTATCCAGTAAACACCAAGATCAATTTGACGAGTCCCAACCATTTGATGGGTACACTGGTAATTATAAGAATTATGTATATAATGTATACGTGAATCGGTTTTATGCTAAATACGTTGATTTCATATTAGCTAATATGTCATTTAATGAGATCTATAGTGAATTCATTGTAAAGCCTAATGAACTGATCAATTGTACGGCAAAATTGCATTCAAAACACAAAACCAATAATAGGGAGCTATGTTATATTTTATGTTGTTCAATCAGATATCGTGGATTAATTTACCTTTAAATGTTTACGAAATTTTGATGGTAACTTGAAAGTTTTTTTTGAAAATAATATTATATTCCGTTGAAGTTATTTAATTAATTTAATTTTTATGAAATATTGTAAAGTATAGTTTAGTAAATTTATAATGCTAATTCCGTGCCATAGGCTTAATATGTTTGTTATGCTAATTAATAAATCGACGAAATACATTTTTGGTTCATATTTAATTCGTAGATAAAAGTTATCGTTCAAATCAAATTTAGTGTAAAAAGTTTGTTGGTTAGTATGAGCAAGTTTAGTGATTTGGGGATATGTATGCCTAAAATTCATCAGGCATTCTGATGAGTCAACTTTATACACTATATCGATACAAGGTGAGCCACACTTGTATTGGCAAATACTGTTTAATCTATTATTAAATTTATCAAGTTCGTTTAATTTTAGGTTTTGACATATGTTTATATTTGGAGCTGAATCATCTAATAATAATGTATATAAACTACTTAATATCGGAACACATTTAAATTTTTCCAAGTAATTCGTGAGATAGCATTCGTTAAGGCAATTAAATTGACTATCATTTCGGGAATATGGTTGACACTGTGTATCGTACGGTTTGGGTAGTCGAAACAATTCGTATTTTGATACCTTGGCCAATATACCATTTGATTGTGAGTATATAAAGTCTTTATAACCCACCTCAGGATCTGTGAGTTTAGGCAACGAGTCGTGCGAATGAATTATAAATCGTTTGCGAAATAAATTTAAACGATTAGGATTATTCGACCAATATTCGTTAAAGGTAAATAGATCTTGATAATCCCAATCGTTATTTAAATTTGACGTGTACTTATGACATTTACCAAATGGTGATAAATGTGGTACTGGCGTCATACTTTTATTGCATATTAGAAAATCGGAAAGATATTGGGCACATAACTTAAACTTCACAGAATATTCATTTAATTCTAGCCTTGATGAATTTATATAGTTATCATTGTAAACTTTTATTAATTTATCATAGTCCAATTCATTGGTATCGTTAAAATACTGTTGCCAATATTTGTGTAAAGGGTAAAATATAACGGAGTCAATTAAAAAATATAAATCAGAAGTAAAAAGTTTTTTAATATTTTTAATATATGTCGGTTCATCTAATTTAAAATGATGGTTTTTATTTAAATCCATGTACAATTTCATATATCGTTCAACGTGTTTATCAAAAAGTATATCTCTAAAAGCATGTTGGTAGCATATAGATATCGCAGGTAATGTTTCGGTGGATATTTTATATGCGCCAGGTATTTGGTACGGTATCATTTCTAACGATGTTGTGGTTGAAAATTGTAAATATTTTTCTGTTAATGAGTACATATTATAAACTATAAAAGGTACGGACATAATTGTCAATATGGTTTTCCAATTAACCAGCGTAAGTAAGGTTGCAAATTTCTTAAGTTTTTTGAATAATTTCCGTAATATAGGGGTTGAAAAGCGGTGCATTTGATAAAGGATAAATTGTTTGAAACGATTTAATATAAGGATAAGTAGATTACTGATATCTATAAAGGCTAAACCAAACCATAAACCTGCCAAACCCCCGATGTTGGACAGGTAGTCCACGAATAGATATTTCTCAGCGGATTTATAATGAAATTCTTGCGAAGATTTATATACAACACGTAATACACTTATACTGACCAAAAACTTTTGGACCAAACCTTGATTTTCACTTTAAAAATTTACAAAATTCCTTGACAATACCTTGACAACTTTTTTATTGCGAAAACACTTCTAATTATTTAAGAAAATCATATTTTTTTTGAAGATTTTACACTTTTTATTATTTTTTAATTAGATTTCATTAAGAGCCTACTTTGTGCTTTTAATAGCAGTAATCCCTTCATATTTCATTGTGTACTTCACTGAACAATATTAACACAATGAATGTGAACAAATCATTTGTTAACCAATTAACATTGTAATGTGTCCATCGACTAGATCTAGACTTCTTACGATTTGGTAATACACTCGCTTTCGATGCAATTATTATTATTATTATTTGAAACATTCAAATGGAATTTGTTAACACATTTAAATAACATTTTTGTATAAAATAAAAAACAAAGGTGTGTTTAAAATGATTAATTCATTTTTAAATTTGTAGGAATACCATTTATTATTTTATAGCTATTTTCAATTAATTTCAGTAATATGTAATCAAGTAATACAAAATATTTGTTTTGCGATTTTGATTTGAAATTACAATTTAAGCAATCAATAAAAATATCAGTAATTTCCAGTAAATGATTGTATATTTTAAAATATTACAATTCCTTGACATTTTAATGTCAAGGAATAGACCCCTCCTTGAACCTTGACAGCTACCTTCATTCCTTGACAATCAAGGTGAAACCTTGACGTTTGGTCACTGTAAATACACTGTCAGTGAATCCCATGAATGATGTTTTGTCCAAATTTAACAAATAGTATATTTGTCGGCAATTCTTATGGCATTCCTTTTGGCAGTGATTTTCATCGACAGTATATTGTTGTGTATTATTACCACATATTCTATACTGTTTGGCTCGCATTCATGAGAATAAACTTTTGGTTAATCAATGGATTTGGTAAACATTTGTATGATTTGTGATATAGACCTTCAATACAGTCTTTGAAACAGTCATTTACCTTGTTCATCTCATCTATTTCAAATAAAATTAAACAAGCTGTAAATCTTAGAATTTATTTTATATAATATATGAATTAAATACCAGTTGAATGACACGTATCCATATACGGTGTGGACATATAGTTTATAAAAGTCCTCATAATCTTCAACTCAGCCCTTAGTCCGACACCCGGTATCTGAAGGGCCGACTCAATGGATGCCATTAATAGTGAACTCAAAGGATTCACCAAAACATATAAAAAGCGATTTTCAGTGAAAGTCCAGCTCTTGATTTTGTCAACAAAACTTGGATACGTTTCCGCCATTCGCTCAT
>CAJPVJ010003023.1:0-11776 GCA_905397405.1 Oppiella nova
TGTCTAAAGTTCCATCACCAGTTTGTCATTAAATTATTAAAAAGCAAACTTAGATTATCTAAACTATAGTCACTAAAACTTTACTTTTATTTTAAAACTAATATTGCTTAACCACAGTTCTGGGTATTATTAGTAATTATCTTATAAATAATTTAAGTAGTTTATTATTTCTTACTCGCACAAAGTACATCTGAGAAAATAATCCCAATAGTGTATCTGAAAAAATGTTTTGATCTTAATCGTTCAATATTACATATACCAAAGATTAAGGTTAAAGCTTTTTCTAATACACTATTGGCATTATCTTCTCAGATATAATAATATTTTCCTTTAAGTGAAGTTTTATCAGTAAATTAAAGGTTAAAATACATACAGTATATGGAAAAACAAAGCATTGTTATCAATGTATATTAATTGTGATAATTATTATACTGCAAATGTTATTAATTAAATCCTTTAAGAAATACATAACTCTCTTAGAAATATAAACCCNTTATTAATTAAATCCTTTAAGAAATACATAACTCTCTTAGAAATATAAACCCATATCTCTTAACTTTTAACCAAAAGGCATCATTGGGGAAACTATAGATACTCGATATTAATCGAAACCTGTACATTTTAATCTTATACTACGTGCTCAAAGTTGCAAAAACTTGTCAAACTTAGCTTGTTTACTCATTCAAAATATGATTAACATACTCATTTTCTAAAAAAAAATTTGTATTTTTTAAAAACAGAAACTTAATTAAAAATAAATGTATATAATTACTCAAACATGTGGTGCTATATTGAAAATGAGTATATTAATCATATTAACAATTATATTTTATAATATAAAATAAAAAAAATGTGAATTCATATAAAATCACTGTTTCTAAGACAACGCTCATAATACAGACATTTTTATATTATAGTGAGTGATTAGAAACTCTTGAAATTATTTTGTTGTTATTTTCTCTAAATAAATAAATAAATAATTATAATTGTGTCAAAAATGTCTATAATTTTAGAAAAGTTTCGCGTTTGTGAAACGATTGACATGAATATCAAACATGAAATCAAATTATTTCATGTTTTCAATGACTGGCGGGGAGAACAGAATATACTGTTTGTAACAAACAGTGATATAGTGTACGGTATGGGCAGTAATAACCGGGGATGTCTGGGTTTGAGTGACAAACATAATGTCCAAACACCAGAGATTAGTTGGGGACACAATGATTGCGGACAGTTAGGCCGGGATCTGGAAAGAGGTCAAGTTTGGAACATTCCTAAGAAAATTTCCGATTTAATAATGATGTTTAACAAAAATTACTTTTATAAATAATTTATTATTTGTACAAAGTTAATAAAAATATTTTTCTATTAAGTGCCGTTTTATCAGTAAATTAAGGGTTAAATTCAAAGCTTTGTTACTAGGGGATATTAATTGTGATAATTATTATACTGGAAATGTTATCAATTGAATCCTTTATGAAATTCATAACTCTCTCAGAAATATAAACCCATAAATAATATAATAATAAAAAGTGAATTCATATAAAATCACTGATTCTAAGACAACGCTCACAATACAGACATTTTTATAGTGATTAGAAATTATTTTAGTGTTTATTCTTAAAAATTAATTAATTAATTATAATTGTGTCGAAAATGTCTTTAATTTTAGAAAAATTTCGCATTTGTGATACGATTGACACGAATATCAAACGGGAAATCAAATTATTTCATGTTTTCAATGACTGTAATAATGAGAAGAATATACTGTTTGTCACAAACAATGAGTGCGTGTATGGTATGGGCGCTAATGGTGAGGGGTGTCTGGGTTTGGGTCACAATAATGGCGTCAAAACACCGCAAATTATACCCAAATTATGTGATGAAATGATCCGACAGTTTATCAATGGATATGACTTTGTGTTGGCCATCAATGAGGATAACCGTGTGTTTGGTTGGGGATCCACTTGGAGGGGACAGTTAGGCATAGGTATGACACGGAATCCTCTCAACTTAAAACCACAAGAAATCACATATTTGAATGACAAGAATATCACACAAATATGTTGTGGTTATCAGCACTCCCTGGCCCTCACCACAGATGGACAGGTGTATGGGTGGGGCTATAATAAGTGGGGACAAGTAGGTTGCGGTGATAACACAAATGTAATCTATTCACCAGTTTTGTTAAACTTTAAAACATATTATTTTTATTGTGTACCATATTATTATAAAATCAAAAGTATTTATTGTTTCACTAACTTTTCATTTGCCATTACTATGAATGGTTTGGTATTCACTTGGGGACAGAATTGTTGCTTTGACTTAAAATATAGTATCAAATATAACTTACCTCCCGTTATACAACCCAAACCTATCCAGATTCACGATATACAATCTATAAGTTCATTTAACGAATACACCTATTTTCTATCAAATAATAATTTAATATACAGATTACAGAGTTTTTACTATCCGGGTATTCTGAGACAAATTAAATTAGAAGTGTATGTCCAACAATTTAATGAGCTATATTCATATTTTTCAAATGATCAAGTTTTAATTCGAAATGATAATATTATTTGCACGATTGTTTCAGATATTGCGCCTGAATCTATTAATACAATAAAATATAAATGCAACAATTTAATTGATCATTATGCTAATGAATACCAAATCACTTATAATACTTTGTATATAAAGACCGGAACTATTAATAACCCTGATGAAAAGAAATCTAAATAATATTAAACTTTAAAACTAATTAATAATGGAAAGATCGATTTTAATAATTGAAATTTAATTAATCATTTTATGTTTCCAAAAATTTAGTGTTTAATTATCATTTAATAGCTTGTTTAATTTAATTTAATTTTTAAAATTTGTAAAATTATAATTATTGTACCCAAACAACAGATAACATGATTAATAAAATAGCCTTTTAATTTTTAAATCAGGTAATTCTGTATAAAATAATTTTGAATAAATTTAAATATATTTTTTATAACATTGACTATAAGTTTTAAAAAGATTAAAATTATTTAAATTTCTTTATTGTTATATAATATTAAAAAATTAAAATAAGATCCATATTTTCATAGCTATCTAATTATTACAGACATAAATGATATTACAGTACTGGTAAATGTTATACAGTCGGCAATCCTTTACATGAACCAGGTATACCATGAACTAATGTTTTGTATGAACAAATTCCCAAAACCAAAAACCGCACTGCATTAACATAATGTTAAAAAATTATGTATAGTATTAACAATCAATAGTATTAACTAATGGATACGGTTAACAACTTTTGATTGCAAATTGATATATTTCAATGCATATTATAATCAATAATATGAACAAAAAACTGTCACAAAAATATTAAAAAAAGTATTTCACAAATGCTTTGTTTTGTCTAATTTGTGAACACATGGCTAACATATCACTAATAATAGTCGCGATTTGGTTTTCATTTCACGCCTCAATACATTCCTCGTGATTACCATTGGATTCCTGTCGAAGACCGATCACTCATTACCACCAACTCGTGAGCCATATATTCAGGGATCAGTTGAACGATAACTAATTGGCTATTAATTAAATAAATTGTGCCCAAAATGTCTTCAAAACCGAGAAGTCTCTCGATTGAGACAAAGTATGAGATCATTAATAAAGTAAAGAGTGATGTGAAGAGAAGTCAAGTGATAAGTGACAATAATCTGAACAGTTATTCACATTTAACTGAATTAATGAAAAATGAGACAAAGATTATCAACACTTACCACTCGATGTCTAAGAAAATGACTAAAACTTTTCGTGCAAAGGATGCAAAATACCCGACTCTGGAAAAGGCTTTAATTGAATGGATGCGACAATTGAGGACAAGTAAAGTGAATCTAACCGGTGATCACATACTAACTAAAGCTCAAGATTTGGCCCAAAAAATGGGAATCGATTGGAAGCCGACCGTTGGATATCTCGAAGGTCTGAAGCGAAGAAATGGTGTGATTTTTATGAAATCCCACGGAGAAAGTGAATCAGTTGATCCCAATGTAGTCGAAAAGTGGACACAAGGACTGCAAGATATTATTCGTGGTTACAATCCTAGGGATCTGTATAATCTCGACGAAACTGGTCTCTTCTACCGACTCTTGCCATCGAAAACCTATGGTTTCACGAATGAGTCGAGACATGGAGTGAAGAAACACAAGGAAAGGGTGACACTTGTAATCATAACCAATGCTGATGGCAGTGATCGCATATGTATTGTCATCGGAAAGAGCGCCAAACCGAGAGCTTTTCGAGGAAAAGATCTGCCGTTAGATTATTATTCTCAACAGAATTCTTGGATCGATTCAGACATTTACTCAAAAATTGTCCACAAATTCAATGAAACGAAAGGGAAGAAACGTGTTGTTATTTGTCGACAACTGTTCCGCACATGTGTTTTCATATTTCTAAGTAATGTATGTGTTTCATAAAGGATTCAAATAATTTTGGTAGCATTTCCAATATAATAATTATCAAAATTAATATCTATTGGTAACAAAGATTTCTGTTGCCATTTAACTTAAGTATTTTAACCTCTTATTTACTGATAAAATGGCACTTAAATGGAAAAAAAATAATTTTATAAACTTTGTGCAAATAATAAATAATTTTACTAAATTATTTTATAAAAATTAATTTTTATAATACACATTAATGTATGTCAATGAGTTTAGAAAATAAAAACATTTTAGCCATAATGTAGTATACATAATTTAAATAAAAACATTAGGTTTCAAATTAAGTTATTTTATTGGCTATAACGTTATTTATTAATTATTAATGAATTTTTTGCAAATTAAAATATGCATAACTCATTAATCATTAATGATTAAAAATATAAGGTTGGATAATCTTAGTTTGAGATTAAAAAAGTTAATGAAATGAGGTCATGATGCTTTAGTTGATTTATTATTATCCCACAGAATATTCTTATCAATAGTCCATTCGTTAAATTTCTTCAAAGGCTTTCGGTTCCAGATATGGGATATCATTGACTGCAATATGTTTTGCAATTCATTTACTTTTGTGTTTAGGATTTCATTTCAAGAGTAAACGCTTTCAAAATAATATTATTATACAAAATGAAATAAATAAATTAAATTTTTATAAATTGAAACTTTTCAAAACCGCACATTACAACAGATTTTTACAGTTATTTCGGATTTATTTGATATATTTATAATAAGATAATATTTATATTGGTTATCATACAGTACTATTTGATAATTTATAGTAATATAATATAAAATACAATTATTAATTAATTTTATGGTTCACCAATATTACAGTTATTATTATTTCAACATTTTACACTTTAGTATTTAACATAATGTATTACAAATGGGAAAATGTTTTCATCTATTGATTGAAACAAATGTAATAGCATTTATGTTTGTAATAATTAGATAGCTATGTAGATATGAATTTTATTTTAACCGTTAATTTGTTGATAAAACAAAAAAAAAGTAAAATAATTTTAATCATTTTAAAAATTATTATAAATTTGTTATAAAAATATATTTTATTTTGTGATAAATTGTTTTATACAGAAGTAGTTGACTTAACAATTTAAAGCTATTTTATTAATTATGTTATCTGTATTAAATTGTTCTACATTATAATTGTTCACACTTTTAATTTAATTTGCCCCGGAATACTATACTTAAATAAATTAGTATATCGTGAATCTCTATAATAGGTTTGGGCTGTACTACTGGCGGTAAGTTACCTTGGATAAAATATTTTTCAATTTAAGTATTCTGTCCCCAAGTGAATACTAAATCACTTTCATTTATCACTTATCATTTCATCACATAATTTGGGTATAATTTGTGGTGTTTTGACGCCATTATTGTGACCCAAACCCAGACACCCCTCACCATTAGCGCCCATACCATACACGCAGTCATTGTTTGTGACAAACAGTATATTCTCATTATTACAATCATTGAAAACATGAAATAACTTGATTTCCTTTTTGATATCCGTGTTAATTGTTTCGCAAATGCGAAACTTATCCAATAGGGTTGACATCTTTGAACAAATTGATTATTTCACAGAAAAATTTTAAGTTTTAAAAATTATATTTAATATAAATATTTATATAACGCCAGACATTTAATAATAATTTAATTACTTTATAAGCAATTAATTAACTATAACTTATATTCTATAAGAGTCTAGACTTAAAATGCCTTATGTTTTGTAGTAATCGGTATGATAGCCATAGAAACTGTGATAAATGTTATATAAAGTAATATAAATGTGAGAAATTTATTAAAAAGGTTAGAAAAAATATTTTCATTTTCTACACAAAAGATTGAAGTTTCATTAAAACCAATTTATAATTATTTAATCTAATAGGAATTATAAAACTAAATTAGTGTAATAAATTTGAATTATACTGAATGGTATAATTAAATTATATAAATTATCATAACATTTATATTGAAAATAAATTATTGTATTAAATTATATATCATTGTTGTCAAGGATATGCTAGTCAATTTTATTTTAATCTTAATATAATATTTGTAAAAACAAACCTTCAATTAAAATACTTTTACTATTTATAATTGTATATACGGTATAATATCATATATATATTATAAATAGAATTAACAAAAAACAATTTATTCAAGATAATATGATTTCACTGTGAACAAATAAGAAAAATGAGTATTGTAGCTAACCATAAGTCATTATTGAAATTAAAATGACTTATTTTGCATTCCTTATTGAATGTATTCTCATAATCTAACAATAAATCAATGTTACATATTTAGGCATATTCTGACAATGTTCTTTCTCAATTTCCGATTTTATGAACTAACCAAGTTTTATGAACTATTTTGTCTGAACAGCCGAGTTCGCAAAACCTGGTTGTCAAGTTGACTAAATTCTAAAAATATTTCAATAAATTTACTGAAACTTTTAACTAAATTATTTAATTGTGATAATAGTATGACAACTTTTGTCATCAAAAATGTGCGATAAATTTAATATTTATTTTTATAGATGTTAAATAAAGTATTATTATTATAAGGTACTACAGTTTGAGTGTATTAAATATAATTTTTAATAACATTTTTATTGCGATAATTATTTTAATAAATAATATATTAATATTTAAAACTCTAAATTTCTCCTTGGAAGTTTACATTTTAAAAATAAATTTATCATGTATTGTTAACATAAAGATATCTGTTATAAAACTTAAAATATAATTGTACATATTTATTTTAATTTGCATTTTATAATTTCATTAAATATAGAATATTCATCAAATTTGTGTTCATTACTAATTGTATGAAAATCACTAATATGTGTTTGTATAATCTCCTTGCTAAGTGAGTATTTATTGCAGGTTTTCAATAGTTCATTGCACCCTGGTCTAATAAATGGCACGTACGATACCATTGATACAAACATTGCTAGAGCATTTTCAATATTCGGGTGAAGTGGCCCTATTTTGTATTTATCCAGATCGCCCTCTCTGAAATATTAATTCAAAATATGTTATAAATAAAAAATTATTATTATAAACATTACTTACTCTAAGGTTATATCAAACAATTCCATAGAAATTATACCCAAACTATAAATGTCTGATTTTGTCGTATACTTTGATTGATGCAATTCCGGTGCCATATATTTAGGAGTTCCCTTACTTTTAGAGTGACTCTGAGATGCAGTAATGTGCTCCACAGCTAATCCAAAGTCACATAACTTAACAAATCTACCGTTCCTTATATTTTCAGCTATTAAGATGTTTTCTGGTTTGAGGTCTCTGTGAATGATCTGTGGATTCAATTCATGCAAATACTGAACACTTTCTAAGATCTGACGGAATATTTCACATGAAATGAGATATTCGACACAATCCATGGCTTTTCCTAATTTTCTGGTTTGAGGTCTCTGTGAATGATCTGTGGATTCATTTCATGCAAATACTGAACACTTTCTAAGATCTGACGGAATATTTCACATGAAATGAGATATTCGACACAATCCATGGCTTTTCCTAATTTTCTGTCAAATACTTGTTGTTTTACTTCAAGAATATTCTGTAAATTATGTTCACATAACTCCATATGTATATAAAGTATATTCCCTTCAGTCCATGAGTTGTAATACTGAACACAATATTCCGAACGAACTTTTATTAAATTCTTCACTTCATTATAAAACCTTTGCAAGTATTCTTCAGATTCGTCTAATTTGTATTTCAAACTTAATAAACCTGTTTTATTTAGTTATCTATTTACCTTTAATCTCAACTCTCTTGATGGCATAAATGTGTTCTTCGAATCTATGCTTTACTTTAAACACAGTTCCAAAACCTCCTGAACCGATGGCCGACAACTCAATGAATAGACTTTTGTATTGACTTTTAAACATATTGTCTTCATTTTTAAAGAAAAGAATTTTTTAGCCAAATAAATAAAAACCAAAATTAAATTTAAAATATAATCAAACCTTCACTATTTAGAAATGCATTTAATAATGACTTTGATTTCGTTTGTATATTTTGATTTTCATCAGAATTTATATTTTTTATAAAATTATAGAAAAACTGATTGTCATTGGATTGAAGTATGCTTAATATTCCGTCAAATCGGGTATCATTTGCGAGAATATTCCTATCGATAGACCACTCGTTATATTCGGACAATACTTCACTGCATTCCGGCCTTCTGTGCCACAACCGGGTCCTAAACATCGATATTAGGATCGTTTGCAGTCGATATACCGGTTCGTTTAAAATTTGATATAATTCCGAATATACATTTGTACTATAAATTAAATAAATGTTAATATATTTTTGAAAGATTATAATAAAATAATCAATACTCTTCTAATTCTAGATTAAATAAATCAATTTCAAAAATATTTCCTCCAATTAGTGCCAAACTATAAATATCACATTTATGTCCGTATTTTCCTCCCTGAGAAACTTCTGGAGCTATATATCTCATATCCCCGACATCTGCGGTGTGTTTTTGTGTCGTCCGGTAGTGAACGCGTTTGTCGTGAACTGTAGCCAAACCAAAGTCACATAACTTAACAAATCTACCGTTCCTTATATTTTCAGCTATTAATATATTTTCTGGTTTGAGGTCTCTGTGAATGATCTGTGGATTCATTTCATGCAAATACTGAACACTTTCTAAGATCTGACGGAATATTTCACATGAAATGAGATATTCGACACAATCCATGGCTTTTCCTAAAGTGATTAATATATTTTCTGGTTTGAGATCTCTGTGAATGATCTGTGGATTCAATTCATGCAAATACTGAACACTTTCTAAGACCTGACGGAATATTTCACACGAAATGAGATACTCTACTGAATCCATGGCTTCACCTAACTGTCGACCAAATACTTGTAGTTTTACTTCAAGAATATTCTGTAAATTATATTCACATAACTCCATCTGAATATAAAGTATAATCCCTTCAGTCCATGAGTTGTAATACTGGACCACATATTTTGAACGAACTTTTACTAAATTCTTAACTTCCATATGATTTTTGATTTCATCTTCTTTACTAAAGTCTAGAAATTACAACACATTAACACAATTTAATTATTTTTGTGAAAATAACGAATTTTTGCAATATATAT
The DNA here is from genome assembly GCA_905397405.1 of Oppiella nova. Classification (NCBI taxonomy): domain Eukaryota; kingdom Metazoa; phylum Arthropoda; class Arachnida; order Sarcoptiformes; family Oppiidae; genus Oppiella; species Oppiella nova. The sequence continues at coordinate 9,686 of CAJPVJ010003023.1, forward strand.
ACTTTCAAACTGTATCCTTTTGACGGCATATATGTGTTCATCGAATCTATGCCTTACTTTAAATACTGTTCCGAAACCTCCCGAACCTATCGGATTGTCCGACAACTCTTCAAAGAAACTTTTGTAATGATTTTCACACGAATTGATTACTATTATAATTTATAAAATAAATAGATATTAAATTATAAATTTAAGTAAAATTACTAATAAATACCTTCATTAGAAAATGGATTTAATAACTGATTTAATTTTGGCTTTGGTTTCGGCGGTGGTTTTTGTTTTATATGTAGCGTATTGTAACTAATTTGGTGTTCATTGGCATAATAATCAATAAAGTTATCATAGTCATATTCCTTAATTTGATTCTGTGAAATAATCTTGACAATCTTATTATCATTTAGCAGTATTATTTCTTTTGCATCATAACAATATGAATTAAGCCCACCAAACTGCTGGATATTATGATTCAATTCAATTGGTATCGGGGTCAGTTGTATCTGTTTCATATCGCTCGTATTAACTTGGCATAAATATACTTCATTACTATTTGATAGAAAATAAATATAACAGCCGTCCCAATTATCTATTTGCCTGACTGATTTGATATTACTTAAATGTGGGATCAACCATGGCGACCAAATTTTTAAATCAAAATCAATAGACTTGTTAACTCCAATTTTACGCCATATGAATACCATATCATTCATAGTAATAGCAAAAAAAAATAATGATGAGAACAAAAAATATTTTTGATTTTATAGCTATGTTCAAATACAATCAAAGTCGGCGAACCCCTTGTGTCACTCCCTTCAGCATTTTGGTATTGTTCATAATAACTGCCCCACCCGTACACCTGTCCATCAGTAGTGAGGGCCAGGGAGTGTTTGAAACCACAGCAAATATGTGTTATATTCTTGTCATTCAAATCAGATATGACTTCCGGTTTTAAATACACGCGAAATGGTGTCGCCTTTCGACCGCACTGTCCGCAATGATTGTCTCCCCAACTGAACACATGGTTGTCCTCATTCATAGCCAACACAAAGTCCGAGCCATTGATAAACTGTCGGATCCTTTGGTCACACAATTCGGGTATCATTTGCGGTGTTTTCACTTCAATGTCGTGACCCAAACCCAGACACCCCTTACAGTTAGCGCCCAAACCATAGACTGAATCATTGTTTGTGACATAAAGTATATTGTTTTCGTAATATGAGTCATTGAAAACATAAAATAATTTGATTTCCCTTTTAATATTTGTATTAATCGTATCGCAAATACGAAACTTTTCTAAAATATAACACATTTTAAATAGTTTTGTAGAAATATTTTTTTAAAATTAATAAACTAGATTAGTAAAAGTTACAATTAAAATAAGTAAGATATTGCTAAGCCAACAATAATACTCAATATAATGTCAATTGTCTAGTTATGTTAAAATTGTTGTATTGGTAGTTATGTCGATAAGTTATGTGATAAGATTATGACTCACGCACACAATAAAAACTTTACTACTTAAATTTTTTGATAATATAAAGTCACACAATAAATTATATTTAAAAACAAATTTACAGTATAATCATAAAGTTATTTATTTATTAATTTGTATTATCATTGAATTTGTTTAAATTATTAATGTATTACTAAATTTTTCATTAGTTTTGAAATGAATAAATATTTCAAAAATTAAGTGTTTTTTTACAGTCTTATAATACTTTTTATTATTGTACATGTATATAATAAATATTTCAAATGATAAGCAATGAACATAAGGTTTTGTTTTGTTATTTATCTAATCTAAGTTAATATATAACAATAAATAAAAATAATTATTACTTTTTTCGTATATGAGCCCCGGAATGGCAAACTATACGTGAAGTATGTGGTGAACGGTAGGAATCACGTGTCAGTGCCCATGCATTTCTTTAAGGTAGCCAGGGTAGGTTTTCATATTTATAAAAAACACAAAATTTACTCGATGTTTTTTAACGTTAAGATTGTTTTATTGATTAATATAAAAATTTAAAGTTTACAATTTAAAACTTATACTTATATTTAAGTATAGAAATTTAATACAATATACTGTATTAT
>CAJPVJ010003024.1:0-11774 GCA_905397405.1 Oppiella nova
CTTTAGACATCAGTAAATCATATCTAATATATTAAGTCATAAATAATTCAAATGATTTTCATTTTATAAATGACTTGTAAAATTAAATTAATGCTCGAAATAAAAAGATTTGATAATAAAATCATTGGAATAGAAATTAAGTGAATGGGAAAGGGATGAGAATGATAGGGGGAATGGGAGGGGAGTTAACGCTCACAAAAAAAAGAGTTGACATCTTTTCACTCCAGTATTCATAATATAATTATGAAATTTAATTAAATTATGTTTTTTCATTCAAACGAGTAGTATGTTTGCAAACATAAGAAAGATTTTCAATGTCTTTCCGCTATGTTTTCAATGATAGAAAACAATTGATAACAAAAATCAAAGCAACGTTTCATTTATAATAAAAATTAAAATTTATTTTCAAAAAATTAAATTATTATTACAATAACTAGTGATACAAAAAGCGTTATAATTATAATAATAATCATATAATAGATGAGAGCGATAGGAGGCAAATGTCTCCTACAAAATGTACAATCGTTTCAATTTTGTGTAATAATAATAATAATACATATTATATCAAAAACGAGAGAAATTTATTTGTGATTCACATTCAATTAGACACACATTAAGGAAGGAGTCAATGAATAGCTATTTATATCATAAATATGATGTCTTTCCCAGTAGTGGTTGTAGTACTAGTGTAGTGGCGATGGTTATGGCGGTTGTCATCACATCCATGTCCCCCTAACTATGCTTAAGTGGTGACTGAATGAATAGTTAATATGTGTATTTGGGATCACATCCTTATTTGTCGTGTATATATCGTGTGTATAAAAAACATAACACAATGCTCTTGGTTAGTGTGAAATGTCTATTTTTCACTATACATACGCTCATTAAGTGTATGCATAATATAAATATCTCTCTAATAGATGTCCAAAAACTTCAATATCACATTTGGGCTCAATTTAAATATTCGGAGTCATATATAGAAGTCATAAATAATTTGAATTAACATTTGTATGTCTCTCTTTTCTCTTTGCAATATATTTACAGCAATTGTATTATTATTATCATTATTAAGGAGCTGTGGGTTAAGAGAAAAGGTTTTTAATTAATTTTTCTCGTCTCCCATCAGATTTATATAGTGTTTGGTGTTGTCGTTGTTATTATAATATCCAGTCTCTCATCTAAAGCAAATAATATTAATAATGGAAATACAAACTATTAATATATATATTATATACACAATAAAACATAAGCTATTATTTGTTTCTCTACTCAATTAATAGAGAAAATTATTATTATATTTAGTGTCCTTTTCTCTCGTATAGCTATTATTGTTTTCACATTTCATTTCCTATTATTCATAATATAATAATTATAATTGAATTTTTGAATTCATAAATAGAAAAATGTTTCGCCGAGTAATAGTCGTCGCTTGTCATCACTTTATATATTAAATCATAGATATCTCTGTCATTTAAATATTATTTAATTCCTATTCACACGTAATATTAATAATAGTCAACACAACACACAGTCTTGTATTGTCTTTTTCACAGCAAAAAACCAATTATTAATTTAATTAATAATTAGATAGACATCTCAGACGGCTTTCATATTATTCACAGCCCTCTTGAACTCGAGGGACGCCCTGACGTCCGGGCAGTTCATGGGCTTGAGTTGACCCCTGCCGGGCGGCATAGCGTAGCGCAGTTTCTCCCAAAACCGACGGTCACCCCAATGGATGACTGGCACCGACCGGAGGCACATCCGGGTGTCGGCGTCCAATTCAGTCAAATTGTTTTTGTCTAACAACACGACCACAAGTCTGTGGTTTTTGTTACACTGGGACTCCTGGTGGGCAGCCTTCAGCTCGAACCGACACCACTCGGACTTCAGGAAGTGCTCCGAGAGTAAGATTATTGTCCGGTGGGAGCACTCGATGGCTTCGGTGATGGCCTCGGCCACGTACCCGCTCATGGGTAGGTCCCGGTAGCGTAGGCACAGCCGGTAGGGCGGGTGCCCGCACTCGAGCTCCGGGGCCAGTATTTGGGCGATGAATGCCTCGTCTTTCTTGCAGTACGAGACGAAAGAGTCAAACAGTTTCTCGGTCTCCGGCCCCGCGTACCGGCGCGAGTGGAACAGCCGTACGCCGTATTTGCTGTACAGCCAGACCTTCAGTTCCTTGCGGTACACACACAGCACCACCATCAGTAGGCACACCACGAGCACCAGGCAGAGGGCCAGTAGTATAAGTATGAGATAATCCCGGAGGAAGGCGTTGGGCAGGAATGACACGATTTGGCCGGTCGTCCGGTTGGGCACTACGGCTGTGCCGTTCATACTGTTGGTCACACACAGAGTGGTGTTAAACTCGGCGATGTAGGCGCCCACGTATGTCGAGTTCACAAAACACCGGATGTGGTGGGCGTCGTGCACTACCGGTGCGTACACTCGCGACCACTCCTGGAACTCGTCCATGAATTCGCATCGACACGACCACAGGTTGTTGGACAGGTAGACGGCCGCCAGTTTGGTGTTGTGGTTGAAGGTCCACATCTGGAACTCCACAATGGAGTTGTACTCCAAGTGCAGCACCTGTAGGGACTTGAGGTGAATGAATGTGTTGTTGTTGATGCTGTGGATGCGGTTGTGGTGCAGATGTAGTTCTTTGAGGTAATGAAGGGAATCAAACTCGAAGCCGTGCAGCACCTGTAGCTGATTGTACTCCAGGTGCAGCACCTCCAGGTACACCAACCCATTGAACGTACGGTTACTGATCTGATGAATATTACTGTTATTTAAATACAATTGTTTCATATTTTTGCGACCAATAAACGTATGACTCGTGAGGGTATAGATATCATTGCCGTCCAAATACAGCGCAGTCACATCCATGGGTATGCGGGCCGGTATGGCCTGGTACTGTTTGGTACTACAGTCAACCACATTGGTATTCCACGTCTGGTCATAGTAGCAAGTACAGTTCTCGGGGCACATCATCTCGCAGTCACAGGCGTCAAAGTCACAACAATGGCAGAGTGCGAAACAGTGGGACTTGTATTTGCATAAGAAGTTGGATGAGTTGGCTTTGGTCAGTGGGACCAACTGGTTGTGGCGCACGAATGGCAGGGAACACATGACCTGCTCCAGGTCCACTATACGCGGGTACTGTCGGGTGCTGGTGTCCAGGGAGTTGATCCTCTGGAGCCACTCCATAGTGCAGTCACAGTAGTAGGGATTGGACGACACGTAAAACTCTGGCGACTGTTTGTTAACAGTTATGGCTTTCAGTCGGAATGAGTTGATGTCGAGGGTCTGGAGGGAGTTGTTCCGGAGGTCGACGAACGATATGTTGTGTTTGGCCATAAACGTGAACTGATGCACCACACGGATCCGATTATCACTCAAATTGATCCGTTTTATGCGGTTAGGAATGGCTGAGCCGCTGATCTCTTTAAGCAGGTTATGGCTGACGTCAAACTCCTCGAGTTGTAGGGCTGACTCCAACTCGAAATAGTTGCCCAGCGTTTCGATCTCATTGTGATGTATGTCCAGCCTTTCCAGTGACCGGGGTATGAGGGCGTAGTCGAACCACGTGATCCGGTTATGGGACACATTCAGGTATTCCATGTTATTTAAGTTCATAAACAGGCCGTTGATATCACTCAAGAAGTTGTTCTCCAGACTAATCTGTCGGAGTGTAGGCGCGTCGTCAAACACGCCGTGATCTAAGGCGTTGATGCGGTTCCACGACAGGTCCAGGCGCTGGAGGGCCGGCAGCTCTTTCAGCGTACCTCTGGTCAGGTTTGTCAGCTCATTGCCGGACAGCTTGAGGACCATCAGGTGCTGGTGTCCGCCACCGAAAGACGAGTTTTTGATGACTTTAATGCCGTTATCGCTGAGATGTAGGGACCGCAGGGATCGGAGCGCCTGTATGGCCACCGGCACCTCCGACAAGAGGTTGCCATTGAGGTGCAGGTTCTGGAGATTACTGCAGTTCCTGAAGGCGTTGTCGTCCAGCTTTGAGAGCTCGTTGTCCGCCAAAGACAGGTCTGACAATACGTACAGACCATTGAAGGTAAAGGCGTTGACATTCTTGAGGCGATTGCCGGTCAGCACAAGAGTGTGGAGGTTGTAAAGGGAGGCAAAGGAGTTGTCGCCGATGTGGTCAATCTCATTGTGGTTGAGGTATAGGATCTGAAGGGAGTACTGGTTCTGAAATGTGGATCCATTCACGTGTTTCACGCGATTGTGGCCGAGGTTTAGCACAACCACTCGGATGAGGTCGGCGAACGTCTCGGGGAATATCCACTCCGAGCCGATGAGGTTGTGGCTCAGGTCTAGTATCAACAGTTTGGAGAGACCGCTGAACAGCCCGGCCGGCAGTACTGTCAATGAGTTGTTCTGCAGATGGAGTTCTTTAAGCTCTTCCGACTCGCGGAAAGTACGGGAGGGTATGGTTTGCAGCAAATTGTTTGACAAATCAATTTTGTGTAACTTCTTGAGCGCAGAGAATGACAACTCAGCCAACTCGGAGATCCGGTTGTTCTGAAGGTACAGCGCCTGTAGGCTCTTCAGTGACGCCACTCCAGTCTCGGACAGCACTTGGATGTGATTGTAGGACAGGTCGAGGCGTTGCAGCTCCTGTAGGCACAGCTGACCAGTGGCCGGATCTATGAGACCGAAGCTGCCGAAGTCGGACAGTCGGTTGTGGGTGAGGTTCAGGTGCTTAAGGCTGGCCAGTGGGCAGAACAGGTCTTGGGGTAACTGAGCGATGTAGTTAAAGCCGAGATCCAGTTTCTCCAGGTGCTTCAGACTGGACAGGGATTCGTGGGTCAGCGCCAACGAGTGGGCGCCCCAGTCGTTGTTATGGGTGCGCACCGACAGGTTTCTGAGCTGTTGGAGGCCGTGTAGGGCACCGCCGGTCAACTGCTGGAGCTTACAGTTCTCAACACTCAGGGCTTTGAGGAACCGGAGGTGACTGAGCGACCCGTTCTCCAGACGCGACTCAGACAGAGGGACGTCATCGCAGGTAATCTCAAGACTAATGGTGTGTTCCGTTTGGATGAGACTGAAGTTAAGGCCGGAAGGGGTGATTGTCCGCAACTGGCACTTGAGGGACACGTCGAAACTGCTCTGCGGGATGTGGTTCCACGTGCAGTCTCCCGGCGCCACGTATTGGGCCCCTTCACAGCACCTACTCGTGACGGTCGTCAACACTATGGCGATGATTAGGAACCAATTGGTGACACCCGTAGCACAACTAGTCATCCGTCGATGGCAATGATTGGCACATGTGTACAGTTTGCGAGCACCCGGTGCTGATCCCGCGATCATCGCACCGGTATTTGGTCCTCTAGTTACAGATCTATTGATTATATTTTGATTAATATGTCTCTTATGAGAGGCAGTAGTAGTCGTCGCGAGTGACTGACAACTACTGTCACAAACACCGACTGATGGCATCGTTTCAAACAGTTTCTCAACACTGGATGCCAATGGAGTGCACACTATGTTGTGTGGCACTGGTATGTGGGCTTCTCCGGTACTGTACCACCAGCTCAACGATAGAGTGATGATAGGCTTTCACTTAATTTTTGTCTCAACACACATAAAAACTCGTGTATCGGATGCCAACTGTGTTTCTGATGAAGGGGTGGCTGGGGGTCGACAGAGCACCGACACATACACTGACAGCACTTATTAGATGTCGTTTCCCCGAGTATTTTAAGTGTTGAATTCCTTATGTTTTTCCAAATATAAAAAACTTTTGAATTTTGTTTTTTCTCTCACTTTTCACTTTCCATTGGTTGGTGTCGATTGAAAAACACACGAATTTATTGTCGCTTTTTTGTCATCACTGGTTTGGCATCGACTCCCGGTTCCCGTCGGCACTGGTATGTCAATTGTATCGCTAATTGTATGATATCTGTGAATGAGATGAGAGAATAGAGAGAATTCTTTAGTCTTTTTTGTCTTATTTTATATTTGAGTTTAAAATAAAATAATAGCTGAGAAGAGACTCATTTCGAGCGTATTATAGCGCACACTGTGTTAAAGAGCACTGGGATGTGAGGCACATACACACTGGGAATGTCTGATTCACTAATGCATAAAAAGCATAATTAGAAGTTTGAGAACTCTATACAATTGAAAGACTATTTTTCAGTGTATATAATGAAAAACGAGAGGGAATTGAATCCTAGAAACTTATATTAAAAGATTTATAATGAGAGAGAGAGAGAGAGAGAGAGAGAGAGAGCGAGAGAGAGAGAGTCGGGAGAGACGAATAAAATTAAAAAACTTTTCACTCAAAAAAGAGGATTCTTTAGATTAAATGCATTGCAAAACAGAGCGAATGAATGAATGAAATAAAATTTCTCTTGAAATCAATTATTCAAATCCTATTTAGTGTGACAATCAAATCAAATACAAGTTCACGTAATACTAGGGAATTATGGGAATTATGTACAAAATAAAATTGTGAGACAAAAAAAATGGTTTTAAAGAATTAAATATAATATTAAGTCATAAAATATATTGGATTCATAGGCGACACAACACTTGTGTTGGCATAAAAAGTGGGCATAAATTTTATGACGACTTTTAGTGATACCTTAACTTAACTTATTATCCAAGAGATGGATATAAAAGTTTAAGCGAATTATCTGTTCATTTATGGCGAAGAGAGTGGTTGAGGGGAATGGTATGCATTTGGGGGGAAGTGAATAAACACCTCAAAAGGTACAGCACTTTGGGAAATGGTGTTGCAATTACTTTATGGGTTCGTTACTTCCATGAGACACAAGTACTGGTGTTATATGAGTGAGCGCTCAGTTAGCCATTGCTTTAACACAAAGACATAGTGAAAGAGTGGTTTGACTATCAAAGTGGTGGCAGTAATGAAGGGAATTCCATAGGCATCCGAGCGTTTTGTATCGCAGCACCGGTACTAAAACTTTATCACATGAGAGAGAGAGAGAGAGAGAGAGAGAGAGAGAGAGATGTGCGTAAAGGAGAGCATAGAAATCAATTTATTATGTTGTCAGCAGTCAGTGTACAGAGAGGGCAAGGGATCAGTAAAAATCAGAGACTGAGACAAAATTGAGAGCATTGTATGTGCGATGAGAAGTGGAAACCCATATAAAAAATAGAAATCAATTTATTATGTTGTCAGCAGTCAGTGTACAGAGAGGGCAAGGGATCAGTAAAAATCAGAGACTGAGACAAAATTGAGAGCATTGTATGTGCGATGAGAAGTGGAAACCCATATAAAAAGTTAAGACAAAAAGTGTCATCAAATCGACACTCAATGCGTTTATCTCTTTGTTTAATGTCTTTTGCATATATTTATTGCAAATCTCTGTGTAATGATTCAAAAGAGGCACACATTTTCACATTCAATGACTAAATGAAATTATATATAAATATGGAGATAATTTGAATTAATGTATTAATACACGTGTGAATCGGTGTATGAATGCCACCGCACCTACCATTTAAGACCTCATCAGCGCATATATTTAGCACATAATTAAACAGTGATCTAAGCCGTAGTAGGCCTTCAATGCAGTAGTCGTTTGTTTATTATTGAAATTATAACTCATGAGAAAATTGCTCAATAACAATTCAGTTTTAAAGGCCTCACTCGTCCGGGAATCACGGAATTAGCGCCTGTAGTCTAGCGTACAGTATACGCAATAAATATAAATAGTGTACAATAAAAAAGCTAACCGTCCATACGATGGCGTATATATTAGATATGCAATGAATCACTGACTCGAGTCGATCGGTAAATCATTTGCCATAAAGAGGTATACACTATGTATGTACAGAGTATATACCGGTACCGGGAATCGCTTCTACACTTCATATATTAGTTCCCAATTATCTGCGATTTTTTGGGCCCTAAATGTTATATAAATTTTTCGATGCATTTTGTAGGGCGTTCCGCGTAATCGCCCGGTGCTACCAAATATGCATATTATGTATGTGTGAGAGAGTGTGAAAAAATTACATTTTTTTCAAGATTCCAAATCTCTTGCCCTGAGTATCGAAGTGTGTATTAAAAGTAAATATATTTGGCTTAAAGTATTATAACATTTTTTCGGTACACTGTTTTCAATGACAAATATGCCGATAATTAATGGGTTCGTTAGCATAGGAAATATAGTTCACTATTAAGTCTGTAAACTATCTTGTAGATATATTATGTATTTTTGTGAATATAATATTACACTTATTTNCATTTTTTCGGTACACTGTTTTCAATGACAAATATGCCGATAATTAATGGGTTCGTTAGCATAGGAAATATAGTTCACTATTAAGTCTGTAAACTATCTTGTAGATATATTATGTATTTTTGTGAATATAATATTACACTTATTTTTTGTTACGATTACTTCCTTTTTATAGTAAAATATGTATTTTATTAGTTTTCGTAATAAAATTAACTATTATCTGTTGATCGCATAATAAAAATATTACAACTAATATAAAAGTTATTTAAAAAATATGCAACAAAACAACAAATGGTTTGCTTGTTTGACGTTTGCATTTAATACACAATTAATGAACACAAATAAAGCCAAAAATAAAAACATATTTCTGTGTTATTAAAGGCAGTGAATAATAGGAATACAAGAAACATATAAAAATCAAATCATAATTAAAACCAGTTATTGCAAAAAAATGCATAACAAATAATTATAATAAATAGCAATAAAAACATTTGTTATTGAAAAATAGGGTTACGAATTAAACAGCACAAAAAACTATTTATATATTACTACAAGACTTCACAACTATTTTGTACTTATAATAAGTTTTGTATATTTGAATAATAATGAAATGACTGGTAATGTAACGCAAGAAAAAATTAAAAATTAAAAACAAATCAAAAAACTTCTTATAATATGTATGGCATGGATATGAGGAACTGGCATACAGGCGCTGTAAAACATGTTGGAAAGACCTCGAATAGATTAGCCCCTGGAGGGCAATGAAAATAATAATAAATATAAGACTATAAGACGAAAGAAAATTAATTTATTTGAATATTAAGCACAAGAAAAAGGAAGAAAATGTTTTTCGCGTATATTTTATTATTCATCTAATGTTTTAAAAACATTTTTTATTAAACATAAAAAACAAAATATAACTTTTTTCTCTCCATTTATAATGAATTTCTCATTTAATAAGCGATTCTCTCATAGAAATACAAAATTCATTTCAAACAGATTTAGTTATTCATAAAAATTAACTTTTTATCCCAAAAACACTAAAAATTCAATTTAAAGGTAATATTAATATCTCGGCGCAAAAAAATGGCAAAAATTGTCATAAAATATATATTTATATCAAAATTCATTAGCGATTCAGTCAACAGTGGAATAACGGCTTTTGAAATATAAAAAACAACTTTTCAAAACACATACTAAAAAACTTTATTTATATTTCTATATACAGCTATAGACAGGCATATAAGGAATGGCATTATAAGTGCCTTTCGAGATGTGATTAAATAGTCGTATAATAGGAGAGAGAGGTAGAAAAAAGTAGTTAATAGCGCACCGGCAGTACAATACCTGCCAGTGCTCTATGCGGAAGGGCTTTAAGTGTCTGAATAGGGATAGGGAAGAGATAGGGAAAGGCAGCGCAAATGGCACACAACCATCTCTAAGCACATCTAATCTGGTTTTTAAAATATATTTATATATCTGTATGTATTGTATGAACAGAAAAAAGAAGTTTAGATAAAAAGAAATAAAATATAATCTCAAGAGTTGTGTGTTTTATTAAAAAGCGTACAAAAAATAGCTAATGTTATGGCATTTGGTTTGAAGTGCGGAGGAAAGACACTCTTAAGACTTTTGTTGGCTGAGTGTATTACTGATCACTATTACTTAAGTACACTAACGGGTCTGTATGACTGCACCGGTAGGATATTTCTTCGCTCGATTCGTTACATAACGAAAAATATTTCTTTTAATTTTCAAAGACTTCTTCACAAAAAGAGTTTGCTTTTAGGGATCTCTCTCTCTCTCTCTCTCTCTCTCTCTCTCTCGTACATCGCATCCACTTCTCTCTCATTTCAATTGAAAAGATTGTATTTTCTTAAGTTTGAGTAACGTTTCGACTGTTGTATACATTTTAAACTGGAGGCCCTCCGGGACTTCAAAGGAACAGTCGATGGCAGACATACCACTCCACAGTATATTTCATCTGCGAATGACTGGTTGGTTACCACTCTTATTGTCTGACATAATGTATTTTGCAGTGACAGTCACCGGTGCCCACCAAATGAGCCACTGGTGTGACAAATGCCTCAGTATTTTGTATATGAAATTTTGTTGAAATAAACTTCATATACAAAATACTTTGTATGTGAAGTGAAAGTATTATATAATATAAAATATATCCAAAAAATAGTGTATATTTTTTTATGTCCAAAATATATATAACTTATAAAGTGCTTTTTGTTGGACAGTTGTGTTGTTGAGAGTTTGGGTCACAAACACAACTGCAAACACAAAGTATACTGAAGTGAAAGGTATTGACAAATAATAAATCTTTAAGCGATTATCGCAAACAAAATACACACAAAACTCAAACCATTTTTCTCCTCTTTTTGAGATTTCTTTTTCATCACTCGTTTGGCATCGCATCGAATGCCAGAACTCATAGAAAACAGGGTTTCATTCAAAAGGATAAGTTTTTGTTGGANCAAAATACACACAAAACTCAAACCATTTTTCTCCTCTTTTTGAGATTTCTTTTTCATCACTCGTTTGGCATCGCATCGAATGCCAGAACTCATAGAAAACAGGGTTTCATTCAAAAGGATAAGTTTTTGTTGGAGAGGAACGGGAGGGACACACAGACAATGCATATACAACTAAACAAAAATAAAATAACTCCTTTTGAATCAATAGATCGATACTTTGATAACAAAGTGGATGAGTGGGGAGGGAGAGAGAGAGAGAGACTTATATAAATAGTAGGTGGCTGAAAACTGTCACCATATTAATGCATACATTAATAGTAAACACCAAAACTCCTATTGACTGATGGAAAACCTTTCATTGAAATTGTGAATTATATGAAACTATGTGCGGGAGGACTGGGAGGACACGTATAATCAATTAAAAATTATTGCCATGAGTTGGCCAAACCATAGCTGGAGTATTGTCTCCACTTTCCCGCTGCCTATGGAAAGCGAGAGTGAGTGCCAAATGAGTGGAGTAGTCGTCGGGAAAAGACTACTCGACTCACTGACTGACTACTTGTCTGTTGGCTTTCCATACATTAAACAAACACTTAAATCACTTAAATATATGAAACGCTAATGCATTGAATGAATCACTGAATAATACAAACAATGATATAATGCAACTGTATTTTCGTCACTCGCGACACAAATGTTATATACTTTTTGATGCCATACTATCGGTGCTCACATCCAAACACTCGGCAAACATGTAGTCCACAGGAATGGTCTTTTGTGTCGGCTTTTATCACAAGTCTATCAAACATTTGCTTTCAATCAAAGCCATAGATATATGGATACATCACAGGGAATGGATGTGAGGGTTAGGGCTGACACTGGCTGACTGGTTGGGTTCTTATGGAAATGTATATGTGCTGTGATTTTTGGGGAACTGTATGCCATTCCAGTGGTGATGAATTGGTTGGGAGTAGTGCTCTGTTTTTGCACTCAATTTAGGCTAATATAACACTAGCTATGTATGAGTGAATGTCTTAAATAACATGCC
>CAJPVJ010003025.1:0-11773 GCA_905397405.1 Oppiella nova
CCAGACACTGGGGCACAAAGTCAGCCAACCCTACCTCCTCGTCCTGTATCGGCCCTATCGTCCAAAACACTCGTAACACAAATACAGTCTTTCCTATCCATGGCGTGGATTGAGTGCACTGGGAGTCTATCTGCCAGTCCTGAGTGGCACTACAGGCCAGTGTCTGGACATTCAATATCTTTCCCGTAATCTCTTCAGCATTAATGGCACCGTTAAGTCGCGCCACCACCTCATCGATGCTCTCAAACCTATTACTTTTTGAATCCAGAATCCGGGGCTCAAAGTCCCGGAACTGTATCTGCGGTACAATCGGTCGCACCTTCTCGTTGTACTCGCGGGTATCAAAAGGTCGTACCCATAGCCTCAACATCTTGACGTATAAATTTACCGGTACTTTATAGGTAAGTAGACCTGTTAGGTGAACTCCCTCGTTGTATGTATCAGGTATGGTGTATGTGGTCAGTACCCTTTTCCGCTCAATGAACCCGTAATCGTTGAGTTGGATTTGTATGATAGCACCGACAGTCTCGCAACTGATTACATCCCAGTGCTCCCTGTCCAATAGCCATTTATTTGCAAAGTCTACCAGCTCACTAGTTTACATAATTTAAATGCTTGTCTTAATTTTAAATTAATATATAATAAATTAACAAATATAATATGATGTGCTAGTTTCAAATATTGTTTATTTTCAAAATTCCCAAAATTATTGTATAACATAATGCCAATACTATTTGTTGTAACCCATAGCAACTCAAAATGATTATATTAAAAACAAAAAAATACTAATTTATATAACCTTATAACCAACTTAATAAACAAGAACACTTTAATGTAAACCAACTAACTTGTTCCTTTTAGTAAAGGAAATAAATAAATATATTTTAACAATTTACCTGTTTGTGATATATGCAAGCTTACCATGCTCCACTTTAAATATGGGCGCGAAGTCTACAAATGTGAGCCTACACTTCCTTTTAGGTGGTAGGTCATCATCAAACACTATGATATTATCTACTCTTAACGTTTTATCTAGTAATCTTTGCTGGATACGATTTTTCATTATAGAATAGGTACTAATATTGGCGTATGTATATTTTTACTACAGAATAAATATTATAAAGAATATTCTGTTGAACACTACATACAATATAAACAATATAAACAGCATTCATACAATACTGAAATACATGCGCTCTCAATGTCTGTCCACCCACTATCTGTTATTGCATAATCTATTAAATTTTTGTTTACAGAATATTCTTGTTTTTATTTTATGCAATACTTTACTGTCAACTTAAATTAAACAAATTTTATTTAAAAATATATTTATATTATTACAGCATTTCTTGTACTGTATTATTAATATTGTAAAAGTGATATTAAGATTATTAATTTAAAAATTGTAAGATACAATTCTGTATCATGTAAAGTTAAAATCTTATTTTATATTTTTATAATAAGTTAAAAAGTAGAGATTTACACTTGGTATTAATAACATTAAGATCAATCCCTTTATATTGGTCATAATCAATTGTATGGCAGTAATATAATTAGCCACGCATATAGCGAAAATTTGAACAAGGTAACAAAATATTTGGCAATTTATAAAAATTACATAAAAATAAATATATAGTAGAATATATGGAATGTATGTATTAATACAATATGGTGATTAGATATACAGTATGTTAAAAACAATTAACACTTGATATTAAATATGTAGCAAGTTAAATAATCGCGCACGTGTCCTGGCTATTTGTAGCCGTTGACCTTTGACCCTGAGTATGATCAACACCATAGTATCCGACATCATAATAGAGTCTAAGCGCAAAATATTCCCTACGACTGAGGGTTAGGTTGGAGGACAGGAGGGCCTGAAAGGACTGATCGCTGTTTGACTCCAACGATGTCTTGAGACCATTGTTGGCAAACACGGGAACCGTTTGGCAGCTCATGAGATGCCACTTGAATTGGGTTTGCGATGTCAGCCACTCATCCCTTCCCACGAAGTCATTGATCGCGCGCTTGATTTCCGAGTAGTCCTTATGTAAAACAAACGTCCGGTGCTCGAGATATATGGGTGGAGGCGGTGGGAGTGTCAGGCTTATGGGTATATCTTCGGGCACTTCCCGGGGTTTGGTATACATTATGCGTAATATGCGTATGAAGTCCCCGCCCCCACGGGCAGACATCTTTTTGGTGTCAATGGGAGTCCCTATAATACATAAATAAATATGTACCTGTTAATAATATTGGAAATAATACTACAGCATACTTAGTAGATTAAGTTATATCATATGCGAACATGCAAAATACAAAATGCATGTATTATATTAAAGTTGATAATGTATTGTATTAGGTTTAATTAACTCAAAACAAAACTTATGACATTTGTTATTTTTCACGCCATGTATTTATATTTGAAAAACTAACAGTGAACTAATATATTAGTGATTACTAATTACAGTTTGTTTTGTACAATAATATAAAACTATTTGCTCTACACTATCATAATACAGAATTGTAATTTAGTTACAAAACTATTATAAAATATATGTTAACTAAATGTAACAAATAAATAATTCAAAATAATATCATATACTCACAGCCATTATGATTCACATCCAATGACATCGCACTACAAAAGTTAATCTCCGGATTTTCGGACAACCATTTCGAGGCCTTCCGTAATAGACAGGACTGGGACTCAAACTTTGGTCTCTTAAACAACTCCTCCCCTCCTAGACATTGGGGCACAAAGTCAGCCAACCCTACCTCCTCCTCATGTATGGGTCCCAACACATAGAAAACCCTCAACACGTATACCATCTTTCCCTTCCATATCATACTCTGAGTGGACTGGGGGTCGACCTTCCAGTCCTGAGTGGCACTACAGGCCAGTGTCTGGACATTCAATATCTTTCCCGTAATCTCTTCGGCATTAATGGCACCGTTAAGTCGCGCCACCACCTCATCGATGCTCTCAAACCTATTATTACTTGAGTCCAGAATCCGGGGCTCAAAGTCGCGAAACTGTATCTGCGGTACAATCGGTCGCACCTTCTCGTTGTACTCGCGACTGTCCACGGGTTTGATCCATACCCTGAGCATTTTGACCGGGTGTGTGTTGCACCCGAATACGGGACCTTGCTCATTCGTTTTGAACTCCTTGCATATCCGTTTGCCGATTATAGCCCCGCTTTGGCTTACGTTTATGACTAGTATAGCGTTGACAGTCTCGCAACAGACCACATCCCAAAACTGCCGGTCCTTTAGCCACTTGTTTGCGAAGTCCACGAGTTTTCTGTAATTAATATAAAATTATTTTAAATATTTTCTCAATTCTGTATGTATTATATACAAGTAACATAATGTATATAACATTTCCTTGATAAATCAAATTTAAATTCCTAACATAAAACTATTATATAACTAAAATACTAACATTAGTTAGCTTTGTTAATTTGTACTAATTTAAAATGCACACTTTTTAGATAAATATCTAGCTAAATCTAGTGGACATATTTAGTTATTAAGTTATAAGCATCATATTTACGTGTATTGAACGGATAATAATGAAATGTCATTAGGCGATGTCATCAGTGACCATGATCCAATTCTGTCCACTAGACCCACCTTAAGTACGGGTGCGAAGTCCACAAATGTTAACCTACAGTCCCTTCGCGGGGGTAGGTCCTCATCAAACACAATAATGTCATCAATTTTTAATTGCCTATCAATGTATCGCTTTTCGATATTCTGTTGCATAAAACGATAGGCCATTTTGGACACCGATTCCTGGCTATCATCACACACAGAATATTCTGTAAACAAAGAATTTGTCGACAAATCTATTCAAAAACATTTGAAATAAATACGAAAACAAATGATTACAACATGTCTGAGCAATTCAATTGAACGTATTGTATAATAATCATAGCATACATGCGCTCTGAATCCCTATCCCCCACAATAATATGATATATCGATTGAAGTT
Source organism: Oppiella nova (assembly GCA_905397405.1). Lineage (NCBI taxonomy): Eukaryota > Metazoa > Arthropoda > Arachnida > Sarcoptiformes > Oppiidae > Oppiella > Oppiella nova. The sequence goes on from CAJPVJ010003025.1 coordinate 4,001, forward strand.
TGTTTATCACAGAATATTCTGTGATTCCCTGTAATTGTATATATTTTGCATTAAGATTAGATTTATAATGCAATATTCATTCAAAAAATTTATTTAACATTATTTACACAAGAATTTATAGAATATTCTGCAAAAAATAATTTAAATATATTTTCATAATCAAATATTTGTACAACTAAATTAAAATAAAATTATTTATTTATCTTGCGCAATTTCCATATATAATGAACACTCGTTATAATCTACACGAAAAACAGTTACACCATTATTATCATGGTAATTTATTAGTATTTTATAGTAAACAACAAATCAATGAAATATAAATATTTTTGTATCACGAAAAGTTAAATTGCTTTTGAATTACATGTAAATGATTTGAAAACTAAAAGTACTTTTCAAGTACTGTATGACTACTTATATACTAGTAATTAAGTTGACTATAATTATATAAACTCTGCTTGAATAAATATTGTGCTTAAAGTCAAGTAGTATTATAATAAGATTTAAGATGTGTTAACAGGATTTACACTGTTTATATAATTTATTTAAGCACATACATACAAAAAAGTTTATAACACTTTATTAACACACAATTAGATTGAAAACATGTGTTTCTGTAATCAATGGAAAGTAGTCATGAATTGTATGTTTGAATGAAATGAAAACAATTTATAAATAACTGTATTATTATTTTAAGAGTTTAGGAATTTTTGGATTTACTTTATTTTTTTGTATAGTTTGAAATAATGTATAATGCTAATTTTTACTAATATAAATTATGCAATTTATTAAATGAAAAGTTTTTGGGTGTGAAAACTGTAATAAGGTAATTTGTTTTTATAAACAGTATCAAAATCAGTTATATTTAATAATATTTGTTATTTAGTTATTTGGTATTTTTTTTAATGTTTTACTTTTTAAGACATTTTAAACATAGTATTGCACTTACTATGTAAATTATTTGTCATTTTAGTGAATATTATTTAACAAATATAAATAATAAAATTTCCAGCAGTATAAATTAAATATAGAGAAAAACTGAATATGTAATTCAGCTAACATAAACAAAATATTTTCAATCTAATAATAAAGTACATTTTAATCTAATTTATATCAGGCTCAAAAATTTCTGAAACTTAAAAATTATTCTTTATTTTAGATTAAACTTTCATTTATTTTCCGTTTATTTAGTTTATTATCTTAAGACTTGTCAGCAGTTCTTATGATAACCAGGGTATATTGAACACATCCAGTATATGTATTCAATAAAAAAAATATATTTTAATAAATTAAACATAACAAATAATTTTTTAGATACACAGATATATTTATATTGACTAATACTTTGCTATTTAATAAAATATTTTATAATTATATACTAATATGTCTAGACATAGCATCCCCTCCCAGGAAATGGTAGACTTCGTATGAATTACAAAAACTTTTGAATATATATTAGTTTTATTTCAAATTTATTTGCCGTGAAAAAATATATATGACATTCCCATGTAATACCAGTACTACTACCGTTCCCGTCAACATCTGTAATTCAAACGCGATATTCTGCCTGAGTTTTGGCACAAAATAACATTTTTATGAAAAAAATATTCTTTACTAATATATGAACAGAATTTGAGTTTTGTTTTCTAGTATTAAGTATTAAGTGCTAAGACTTTAGCTTCAAAAACCAAAAAAAACTACAGAATATTCTCGACAACAAAATTCTGGAATAAATTTTCGATAAAACTTATTATTCATTCAAATTCTGTAGAGCTTTGCATAAATAGTGGTAACTTTTATACACATTATTCTGCACTGAATTCAATGAGATTCTTGTCATTTTAAGCCTACAGTAGTCTCTCTCTCTCTCTCTCTCTCATCTATTGACTGAAAAATATTTTTCATTAAATTCTCATTGTTTTAGAAAATGTATATAAATTTATTTATTAAGTTATTAGCATAAAAGCAATGCCCAAAAGCATTTAATGAAATATCCAAAATAAATTTAATTAAAATAAATTCAAGCAATAAGCCGACTGTCCATTAGGGAGGGCATCATATATTCTAATTACTATTTTAATGAATGATGAGTTTATTTCAATTGCATTCGTAAAACAATAAACATTTATTAATAAAATAAAGTATTATACATTTTTAATAAATATATGAATATAACGATTCCGTACACATATTACTATAAATATTACCATTAATTCTTGAATAGCAGTCCATATGTCATATGCAGTTATAAATAAATACGATAAAAATATTAAAATAGCTATTAATATACAGATATTTATCGCCAAAAATATAATGTGCTATAAAAATATATAATAGTTTGCGTCAATTCTTAAGCTAAAAATTGATGATAAAAATGTGGTTTTAATTCAGTTTTCACCTTTTCTTTCAGTTTTACGTATGACTTTAGGATATGATCTCAGATTTGGAGAGAGAGAGAGAGAGAGACTCTTAAGCCGTACTAATGATGATAGAGAATAATGAGAGAGATTGTCGATAGGATTGCGAATATTCTGTGAATCCCACATACTGTACAGAATATATATATATAGCTATATATTTATATATCCATAGCAACCATTGCTTTTTCAAGTGTCACAAATTCCTTATGTGTGCTACTGTTCCCTTTGCTCCCTTTCCCACACGAGGGCGAGTATTATACGCTGAATAGTAGCAAAGCGGGAGTTAGTGTGCGAGTGAATAGTAGTGATTGAATCTCAATCGTGTGAAGTGTGCGAACAGTCGAGTCGCTAGCAAATGGGAACGACAGCCCTATGATAGACAACACACACATACACACTGAAAAGGAACGACACTTTCATTTAGTAGTGTCGGTGCCACACATACCGAGCTTAAGATTATATTCTGTATAATAATAATAGTTATTAAGTATATTCTTGACTTCAAGAATATTCTTGACATTATTCTCTCATCATATTAATTGATTCGGAGTCCGTTTTGATATATATTTTATTGTGTAGTCTATATTTGTTTGTATTTATTTTCACAGAATATTCTGCGAGAATTCGCGATAATCTTAATATAATAGTCATGTTATGGGTTATCATTTGTGCAATTATTGTGTTTATAGCGTTCATATGTATAGTCAGTATTTGCTGCCTATTTTTTGAGTCTAGTTATGATACCGCTTAGGATATACTGAGCTAGATTATTTATTTTGTAAGTTTTTTGTGGTAGTGTTTCATATTCATAATGTATATTTAAAGTATCAACGAATCATATATAGATTTATATAGTTTTTCATATGAATTGTGATATAAAGTGATTGTTGTATAATAATTATTATCATGAAGATTTTATATATTCATATGATTTATAACAAGCAGATTTTAATAAGCCAATTTTAAATGTGTAAGTATAATTTAAATTTATTTGTTATATTAAAGAAATTTTATATTTTATATTTATAGTAAAAATTATATAATAAATAAAATTAAATTAATGAGACTATATAAATAAAAATAATTAGTTTTATCATATATCTAATTATAAATATAATTAAACATAAAAATTTTAATAGTAATCTAATTTATATACAGTAATTTTATTTTTATCATAAATTAAATCCTACAAATTATCTAAAAAATATAAGTCCTATAAATGGTATATAATTTAAATTGATTGTAAAACTAGTCTAATTAAATAAGGCGTGAATTTTGCCATAAAATCTATCCAATTAAGTATTAAACGCTATAATTGATTGAATCTTTCATAGTCTTTCTCTCTCTCTCTCTCTCCGTCTCTCACTCACTCACTCACTCTCATCACTTCAAAGCTCATCTAATTATACGAATAAATTACACCAAAAAACCGGTGATAAAAGTCTTTACAAACTTCACAAAAGGCATTCAAATGTCTTATATGTAAGTCATGTCTCTCTGTACAGTATAATGCAATCAACAAAATAAGAGTTGGTTTTTATGGTGTAATGCATTTTAAATGCATATAATTCTTAACCTAATTTACGTTTAAGTGCTTAAGTATTTTGAATGACATTTTTATTTCAATGGTCTGCAATTGAATTTGAATTAAAAGTATTAAAAAACATGAGAGAGAGAGAGAGATTCTAAACAATTGTATTTAACCATACAATACATATAACGATGAAAAAACTTCAAGTGATTTGTTGCCAATCAATACCACCAAAAAAAAATATTTGCCATAACATGACATGTAAGCAAAAATTGCTGTCTTACACATGTTATATCATAGAAAACACTTTGTGTCGTAACATAAAAGTTAAAAATAAAAGTTAAAATGTGTTTTGAAAGGGTGATGACAAAAATATGTCGTGATTTTCCTTACACTTTAAGATTTCATTTATGAAATACTCCGGTATTTATTGGCAGACGAGAGAAAAACTACATGTCTTTTAATCAATCGATATATCGATTATATGTTTGTCTCTCCGAAAAAAAAGTTCAGGTTTTTAATGAAATGAAATAAAAAACTAAAAAATTACTTTTTATATAGAAAGGCAAATCCTTTTTTAAACATCACTAGTATATAGACATCATTATATTTATTCATTCAATGCATTTATTTCTATATATTACTGTCAATAGACTTGAGTACATAGAATATTCTGTATGTGTGTGTGAATGTGCTATACATAAGGCACAGAATATTCTGTGAGACAATTGTAGACAAAATGCAAAATACTTATCAATCAATGTCTACCCTATAGACATACTATTAAAATCAATGTTATTGCAAACTCAACACGGCTACTAATTATGATAGATACAGTTTTGTACATAAATTGCGTAATAATAATAAAATGCATATAAAAATAAATACAATAATTTACTTAAGCAAACTTATTTGTATAATATAATTCATATAAATAACATGCATTTTTGCATGCAATCATACTTAACTTAATACATTAACCATAAATAGGACTCTGAGCAAAATACAATTTTCCATACAATTACACAAGTCTCTGAATGTTGAGACAATAAGACTACTCAAATAAATACAATTGTGTACACTATTAGTGAGTTATGAATTGAATTAAATGAAATACAAATGTCATGTATGTGTACATTATTACAATACAACCAAAATGTATTGTCTCTGAACGCGAAAAAAATGATTGCATTTTATTTCTATAGCTAAGTCTCTCTCTCTCTCTCTCTCTCTCTCTCTCTCTCGTCAATTATTTTCTCTATATTTTGCAGTCTTTTCATTTCATTTGTCATTTATTTATTATTTCTCTCATGTCTTTTCATTCATACAGTACTGTATTGTATAAAATAAATGATAAAATAATTCAATTATTATACTAGTAATTAAAATAATTCTTTAAAAATTACAATTTATTTTCATTTAATGCTTGGTTAAAATAAAAAATAGTACATATCTTATAAAATTATAGCCACAATTATTTTATATAATTATAAATCAACCAGGGTCGTTCCTGTATAGTAATAACAATTGGCTTCATATAACATGGCGTGAAATGATGTGACAAACCATTCAATATATAGAAAATATAATTGATTTGTTCAGCAAACGAATAAATTCTGTATAGTCTGTAGAATATTCTGTATAATGTGAGTGCAAATTGAGTGCAAAAATACTTTACTCGTTATTAGGCAATAATTTTAATGAGCAAACAATTGGATAATAAAAACAAATGTTTCAAAAATATACATTTCATTACACAATTATTTTCCGATTCAATTATAATAATTTTTTTTACCGATATATTGATAAGTGAGGTGATTAATAATAAATTTATATTTAATTTTAATTAATTAACTTAATTACCCTGTTTATTTGATAATTGGCAATTTATTAATTTAGGCTTTAAATTAAGAATAATTCATTAATTAATTCATGAATTATTGTATGAATAAATACAGTATCATAAACAAACTCATAATTTATATACCAATCTAATTCTTATATAAAAAATTATCCAGGCATAATCTATAACAATTTATAATAACACGCTTTATAAACCACTTCAATTAAACCAATTAAACACCAAACCCTGTGCCCAAACCCCTATCCCCACCAAAAACTCCATACCCTTCCCATACACACACAACTCATATCATAACACATGTCATCGACACCCTCTTATCCTTATCCTTAGCCACATCGGGAGCTACCGGTGCTGTCTTCGCCTCCTCGTCCATACTATTCGCCCGATAGGCCGACACCTCGGAGTGGGTGCGCCTCTCAAACCAATCGCGTTTCAGTGACTGTCTGTCGCTATTAGACCGCAAACTAAAGGACTTCAGGAGCGACCTCTTGGTGCTACCGGTGCCATAGGGCGGGCCCACAAACTCGACCCGGGTATCGAAATACAGTCTCACCGCGTAATACACCCTGGGCATTTGTAGCAATGTGTGTTTGGTGGTAAACAGGGTCACGTCGATTTTGTCGGCTATTTCGTCCTCATCCTTGGCGAGCACCGGTATGGTTTCAGCGCACAGATAGGTCCACCGGTGTTCGACTCCCGGTGCCCGCCACTCGTCCCGCTCCATGAAAAATTCCAGGTGCCGTTTGCACGTGTATAGCGGGCCATGGAGATTGTGGTCATACATTATACGTATGTAATGGGACTCGAAGTTGCGCACCGGCTGTTTGCGGTTGAACACCAGGTGCTGTGGCTGCTCGTGGACTGACTCGTTGTGATCCCTGTCCTCCTTCACTTCAGTCAAGTCGTCAGGAGTTAACAAATCAGGGGTTACGCCGATTGGGTCGTCGTTTCGTAAGGTTTGGACGGCGTTTGGGTGACAGGTGTCGGTGTTGGTGCTGATAGAGTGGCGATCCTTGGCCTGGGAGTTGTTGGTGTTTTTGGTGAGCGCGGGCGCCGGTACTCGAGTGCATACGAGGCGCAGGCATCGCAAGTAAAATCCGATGTCATTGACGTTAACCATGAAATGGGTTTGGATTTCGTCCACTAGTTTTTGAAAGTAAAATAAGTTTTTTAATTAATATTTTAAGTGATTTTTAAATTATAAGCAAGCTAACAGTGGGTTAAACTTATTTTTCAACTCTCAAGCTTATCTAAGCTAGTAAAGTTATACCGTAAAAGTTTTATTCAGAAGTTACTATTAAATTATAGTGTTAAATAACTATTTGATTTGCTAGCTGACATTGTTCATAATAATAAATTATAAGTATAATTATTTAGCTATTATAAAGTATAATGAATTACTATAAGCATAATTAATTAGTTAACAGGGTATAAATTAACTCAGAAATAATTATTATAGCGCAAATTGTAAATAAACTATTTTAAAACAAAATTCAATACAGTACTAGCATATAAAAATCATTTAACTTTAAAATAGTGTAACTTTAAAATAAACAATGTAAATTTTAAACTCTAATTAATTTGCCACAAATTTCTAACCGCTTTTATATCTGACATCCAGTGTCTGGGCGTTGAGGACCCGGTACTCCCGGTTATCGTCGAGGAATTCCTGCACTTTCAGCAATAGAGTGGTGAAGGGCTCGAACTTTGGCGGCACTGGTAGCCCAAAAGGAAAGCCAAAAATTAATTTTTAAAAACAAGCAATTGTATCATAAATTCAAATATAATTTTGTAAAAAATGAAACATTAATTAAAATTCATTTATATATCACTTAACCCCAAACTAACTGACCATAACTACCTATCCTAGTAACTTTACCACAACTAAAAACATTTTAAAACTAAATGTCTGTCCCGCATACTGGCCCCATACTGACCTGTATTGGCCACTACGAGCT